>FIZR01014174.1:0-62582 GCA_900060175.1 Ferrisia virgata | reverse complement strand
GAAATCCCCCTCCGCCCCCCCCCCCCAATCAGAAAAGTCGACCAACATTGGTAAAATATCAAACCGTTTTATTTATATAAAACGGCGAAAATCTGACGATTTTTTTCAATTTCTAGAAACGTTTTCTATTTCAACTTTCGCTTTGTTGGAGTAAGACTAATTAGTTATATGGCATATTATCAGGTGTACTGTAAAGAAGGAGATGAAAAACTAGCCTAAAAAAAAAGAAAAATTCCTAAATAATAAAAAAAGGCATTTTTAAAAATTTTATTTTTTCAAAATGTTCTCCGCTCCTCCCTTGCTTTATTTAGGCATATCATTTACTTCTTCTTTAAAATATGTAATGAAAGGTAAGTGAGAAAAGAAGGAACATTCACGCCGCACATGAAGATACTTGTTGAAGTTTTTCAAACACTTAAAGTTTTACTCTCGTTTATGCTTAAATTTCTGGATCACACAGATGAATAATTTCAATTTCATAAATCTTACGTGTAATACATCTGAAGTACAAATGTAATTTAAAAAATTAAAGGTAAACGCAGGTAATTTAGTATAAGAAAATTCATTGAAAATGAAAAGTGTTGGTATTTCAGTGGGAAAATTTTTTCAAATTTAAAAATAAATAGTCAATAAAATTTTTAACTTCTACTCCCTAGAAATATCTTGTAGTTACTTTTCTGCTGAAGGCACCTCTCTTTATCTTTTTTTGATGAAATTATCACATAGGTACACCGTACAATGAACGCTATAAATGGCCTGCCTATTCAAATTTTCAAAACATCAAGAGGCCAAGACTCGACTGACCCAAAAACTTAAAACTCTTGAATTTTAAATACACGGATATTTTAAGCTCCCTAAAATTGTAAGCACTTCAACATACAAATACTTGACATCAATCTCCCTAATCATTGCACATAGATGTCGCTGAATCGACCGAAACACTTCGAACAAAAAGAACAAGAATTAATATTGACGATTTGACATGGACATTATCAAATATAAACAATCAATAAGGAAGACACGATAACTTGAGGGTCATTTATTTTCTTCCTACATGCGCTTCAATAAAAAAAATTAATGCAGAAACAAAAGCAAATTTTTAATATTCCTAACACATTTTACATTGTAGAATTACACACGTTGACACGTTCCACGTTTCATTGAGTAGTTTATAGGTACCTACTGTAGGATAGTTGGTAATGTAAGCATTTACAGGCGTAGCTACAAGCCAGATATGCCGGGGAGCGGCGAGGAGGGAGGAGGCTCAATTTTTTCATGTGCTAGGTTAAGATTGAATTTTTTTTTTTAATAACTTCAATATGATATAAACTTAATGAGCACTGTAGGTCTGTACCTGCAGTTCCAACTTCCAAGTCTTATATCATAAATGCAAAAAATTTTTAAGCATTTTGAGCTCAATATGGATTTAGAGTTTGGTCTTTCATAAAATTCAAAGATATACTTCTTATCAAGTTACCGCTAACGCTAATTAAAAAGCGACTTTTTAATGGCGCATACAAAATAATGAAGGTATGGTTGATTTTGTTATTTTCGTTGATCCTGGAAATTCCTAATTCCTAAAATCGTGATCAAAAAAATTATATTTTAATAGTTAAGCTTTGTTTACTCATAACTCACCTTATTTTACATTTACCATTGATGCGTTCACCAATTCACCAATTCACCAATCATAAGTACAAAAAATTTATGTGCACGCCGACAAACGCCACAAGTAATTTGATTGGTAGCCTCAGCAGGGGGCTTACTGCCAAATAAGACTATCACCGCAAAGAAAACTACAAATAACGCCGCCATCACCATCAAATTCTCGGCGCAAGGCTCAATGTTGTCTATAAAGATGAAGCTTTTTTTTTCAACCCTAAAAAAGATTTACCCAGGCATTTTTGAAATATCATGAAATTTAACTCTTGGAGTTGGAGAGTAACATCTATAAACTTTCCATAGAGGTGACTTAAAATGAAGTTCTGTTTGATTATATGATTTATCTCAGGACCTATTCATCTTTTTTCCCCCAGCTTAACAAATTACTAACCACAGAAAAGAACAAAGAGCAGAAATTCAAAGTATAAAAAAATATTCCATATTTATATAATGTATTGACTTTGACTGTACCATCAAGTTTGAACTAAAAACTGAAAAAAAATTAAAAAACAAAAACAAAAAACATATATATTTAAAAAAAATTACAAAACTGCAACAACTTTATCATTCCATAAGTTTACATGACAACATGATCCATGACTTCATCTCCATTCTTCAATCCAGCTATCCAGTTTCGTGTCTACTTCGTATGTCTATGCTTCATTGGTTTCAAAATAATTTCAATACTGTCCCTGTCTGTGTGCGAAAAATAAGATAATAAAAAATTTCGATTACGTTATTACGTAACTGCAAAGTCTAGTAAAATTGTAACCAATTAATCTACCAGTAGTCACGGAAGTCGGCAGGGAGTTATTTAAAATTTTATCATATGAACGGAGAACGCGATGGAATGACTGAAAAGGAGGAGGGTTCCGTGATTTGTGACACGAACACATGCGCTCATAGTTTCCGTGTAGAATTCATCCAGATTTTTTGGTCATTTATTTCATTCGCAGTATTATTCGTTCTTTTCTTTCCTTACTTCTCATTTCTTTACTCAGATTAATTTTTTTGTTTGATTATAACTAATTAAATGTAACTCATCAGCTCAACAATGTCCTGGGTGTTATGATGTAAGTTGTATCATTAAAATGCAATTTAATCGTATTCAACATAGATTGTTCAACATTTACCACTTGGTTTTTGGATTCACCGCAATTCAAGGGTTTCAAGGTTTGTGTCAATTCTTCAATACCGTACTTTTTTGATGTTTTCAATATTTTCCATTACCCGTCTTATGTGCACGAATTTATCGATAAACTTTCTCATTTTTGATAGTATCCTTGGTATGAGTTTCTTTTATTATTGGTGAAATAGTGCTTTTAATAATTATTAAGTGTATTATTTATCGGTTATGATTAATAATAACTTGTGTGTAGGCCTACAGTGTGAATTCAAATTTTGGATACAGACTTTGTTCTTCGTGTTCTTATTTTCGATGTTTGTGTGAGCTTGACTTCATTTCTGAATTTTTGTATCCTAAGCTTAGCATTGAATTCTATCTTCACAAATTGTTTCAGAAAATGATAGTATCTGACGCTTAACCTAAGGCATCCACGATTGTACTCCTCAGTATGCCAGTATGGATGAATGGACATTAAATGATTTATTAGAGTGCTCTGTTTGTTTGGAACGGCTTGATACTTCTAGTAAAGTACTTCCTTGTCAACATACATTCTGTAAAAAATGTTTGGAGGAGATTGTACATACGCATAGAGAATTGAGATGTCCGGAATGTCGAGTTTTGGTAGAAGTTGGAATCGAGGACTTGCCTCCAAATGTTTTGCTGATGCGAATTTTGGAAGGAATGAGAAATGGACCGAGAAGAAGTGCTTCCACTGTGCATTCATTTTCAAGTGAAACTGTTTCTTTAGCGGAATCATCGAAGTCGGCCGCTACTTTTTCGTCGCATTTGCGTGTGAGAAACAGATCTCTTAATCCGCAAGTAAGTATTAAAAAGGTTTCAAACTTTTTTTCTCAAATATCATTTTATCAATTAATTATTTTATAGGGTTCTCAAATATCAGATGTAAATCAACCTTATGGCATTGCCATGTATGATTACTCTGCGAAAGAACCAGGGTATGCAATAATTTTACCTAGTAATAAGTAATATATAAGTCAAAATAAATCTATGATTTTTTTCCTCGTAATTTCAGGGATTTAAGTTTCAAAAGAGGTGACAGGATTTTACTGCGCAGAAAAATTGATAATATATGGTATCAAGGTGAATGTGGTGGTGTTTTGGGTGTATTTCCCCTTCCTTATGTTCAAGTGAAAATAGCCTTACCATCTACGCATCTTTCTCGTATCCCTCAATGCAAAGCATTATACGATTTTAACAAATGTCATGAAGACGATGGTTGCTTATATTTTACCAAAGTAAACACCTCATGGTACTTTCAGTTGACGACTTTAATTTCAATATGTTGATTTTAACTAATTTATTACTTCTTTCAGGGTGATATTATTATTGTTATTCGAAGAATTGATGAAAATTGGGCAGAAGGAAAATTGGATGATAGAATTGGTATGTTTCCTATCAGTTTTGTGGAAATGAATCATCACGCTAAAAATTTGATGAAAGCAACTTTCAAGTAAAGAAAATTTTATGCGTAAATACTTCTAATATGTATTATTGTTATAATCGTAACACTTTTTCAATTACTATTTCGCAGTACCCCTACGCTTTCTCGTGATCCTCCACCGACGCCAACAGAAGAATCTGTACCATTGATTTCTTCTGATAGCACTTCTTTTGATAATAATCAATGTGCTTTACAAGTATAACGACCTATCTTTGTCTAAAATTTTTTACTATCTGAATGATGACATTAATGTGCATAATTAATCTACTTTTGAAATAGACTGGTGTAATTGATGGTGCGAGCTCTTTATCACCGTCGTCATCATCATCATCTTCCACTGCCACAACATCACCAACATCGTCAAGCGAAAGTACAACCCCATCTTCTCCTTCTATATCCCCATCAACCAGCCAGCCGGCGAGCTCTGCAGCTATCAAAAGACATAGTTTTACATTAGGTGCTCAGCCGCCTCCATATCATGCACCGCCGGCAGTTCATAGGTATGTGTCTGTTTGCGATATCATCTAACGTGACCGTAAGTTATAATTGCTTTGTTTCGTAGACATTCCGCTGAGATTTTAAAACCAGAAGATGCTATTGTCAATGATTTTGAAGATGATGTTACTCGTAATCATTCTGAACAACGAATTCAAAATGCATTGCAATCACCCTTTCAAAAACCATCAGTAACGCATTTAGGCGAAACTCCTACTCGGCAAGCTTACCACCGAAAAAAACAGTCTCTTCAGAGCGGAGAACCACAATCATTAAATTTATTATCAAAGCCGGTACGAAAAAAAGTATAATAGAGAAATTTAATGTAGTTAATTACATACCTATTTTAAGTAGCAGTATTTTTTTAAAAATAATATAGTGGTCAAATTCAACTTCTACGTTCATGTTCTTACCATCCTATTTCACAGCTTTTAAAGTTCAGTGACACCCCTCTCCCATCACCGAAAGGTATTCAAGTTTCCTTTTTTTTTTTTAGATGAATGGTAATGTTATAGAAAATTTTCAAAGGCAGAGCAGCTTAAGAATCTCCAAAAACTCATCATCACATTCCAAACTTAACATTTCACCCTCACTACCTGCAATGTACGTTTTTTCAATAAACTAAATTTAATGTGGTGATATCGTGACTGAGTTGTTGTTTATATTTTTGTTAGGTATATAGCTATATATCCTTACAAGCCTCAAAAAACGGATGAACTTGAACTGAAAATAGGTAGCGTATACACAGTTATTGAAAGATGTCAAGACGGTTGGTATAAAGGCACTTCTCATCCAAACCAGAAATGCGGTGTATTTCCTGGTAATTATGTGACGCCAGTCAAGTGAGTAATTATGTTTTTTTAGTAAAACTATAAAACATACAATCTGTATTGAAATGTTGCCTATATTTCTGTATGTTTTGCTTTAAGGTCGTTGCCGATGCTGCATGCTCAATTAAGAGGACTGGTTAATTCATCTGTGTCTCCGAGACATGATACACGTGCATCTTCTGAAGTTAGAGTTTCAACATCCCAATCGAAGTCCAATTTTGTATCCATGTCGTCACCTGTTGGTAAATAATCTTTTTCAGTGATTCTCATTAATTTTTTTTTCTTAGTTTTAAATTCAAGTTGTTAATTTTTTCTCAGTTACTCAAGGAAATGGAAACATTACGTCTTTATCTCCTCCAGAATTACCCGCTCGATCTACCAGCCCTATATTACTCTCTTCAACTAGTCAGAAAAATTCATCAACTATTTGGCATGTTTCCTGTTCTGAATCGTTGCAAGATAAATCATCAGTGACAACATTGTCCACAACTAAAAGTTTGTTGATTCTATGTTAATTGATACAGTTTTATTCAATTCATCAATTTTAGCATTCTTTTTTATTTAAAAATTGTATGGTTGTGTAATTTAGGTCGCTCTAAAAGCGAAATTCCTGAAAACACCGATCCTTCCATTGTAATATCTAGTACTACCCCTCAAAAATCGAATGGTGTTAAAGTTTCTAAATCATCAGAGAGGGTAACATTTCTTCCATATGATTTCTACGAAGTAATACGTTTTTAATTTTGAATACTTATATTTGCTATATTTTTTCATCATGCAGAATAGAGAAAAAAAAGACAAAGGTAGTGTAAGTTTGATGCGTAGATTGACTAGTATGAAAAAATCTAAATCACCTCCTCCCGCGTCTTCATATTCCATTGATAATCCTGTTTTTGATGATGGCGGATCACCAGTAATGATACCGGTAGCTCATGCTAGGTAAGTTTCGCGTGTTACGGTATTGGTATATTTTTTTGTCTGTTGAATATTTGTGTGATTGGATGTTTCACTATGTACTTACATTAATTCTCCTTTGTGTCGAATTTCAATTTTTGTATACTGCAGAAAATATTACGGGTTCTCATCTTAGCTTTTTTGATAGTTTCGCATTTGATGTTGAAATGATTTCACGCTAATTTTGCTTATTATAGTCATTGAGGACACTTGATTCATTCCTAACTAAAATCATGAACTTTTTTCAATTTTTGGTAATGAATATCGTGTATACAGGCCCTATTATAGATTTGTGGATCATTTTTTTTCAACTTTGCATGTGTTATTTTCAATTACTGAAATGTACATGTTTTTCATTCTTTTTTCCCGAATGTTGATCAAATTAGAATCATATGAGAATGATTTGCTTTGCTTTATTCAATTTTTCATATGAATTTGGAAATATGTATTGATATAAGTATCTAAAACTTTAAAAATATTTTTTGATTACCATATAGAATAATTTTATTTCAGAAGGAAAAAGTTTGTTTTCGTTTTCGCAATTTTTTTTTTTTGAACACAAGTTTAAAATTTATAAATTTTAATTTTCCCCTTCATACTGTTATGTTAACTTCGTTTTCGTTACGAATTGAATTAATAAAAACTAAAAAGTGTTTCGAATGTGTTCAAGTCACGCTTATTTGTTGTGTAACCAATTGTGCTTTAGATCTGACTCGTGTCCAAGTCAGTTATCATACAATATGCCAACACATGCTAGTAGTTCTACTAACAATCACAATGTAGGTGGATCACAGCGGGTTAAGCATAAGCAACGGTCATCTTTGCAAAATCAATTTACAAGGTACTGATAATTTGTGGTTTATAGGATTATTTCATTTTGTATTGTATTTATGTAAAAATCTCACAAACGATGAGTAAATGAACTGAGGATTTTTAATAATGTGTAACATGTTGTATGATTGTACGCAGAACATCTGATGGTAATTCTGCATCTCCATCTAATTCAAAACTCAGCAAGGATGAGAAGCCAGTTGTCAATCATCGAAAGTCTAATTCATTAGATACTACTGTTTATGATGATAAACACAAAAGTAAACCCATTGCTTCGTTACCTCCTGAAAGGTAGTAACCCGAATAAAATTTTTTCTATTGAAAGGAATTTCGTGTACCCAATATCTACATTTGTATTATTCGTTATAGATATCGATGTATTGCCCCTTATCCCCCCAACAGTGAATTTGAACTGGAACTGAAAGTTGACGATATAATATTTGTTCATAAGAAACGCGAAGATGGTTGGTACAAAGGAACTCTGCAACGAAATGGCCGAACGGGTTTATTTCCAGCCAGCTTTGTGGAGAGTGTATGAATTGTGGTTTGTGATAAAAATATACGAATAATTCAAGTCATAATTTTTCTCTAGTAATTTATTGACTTTCATTAATTTTTTATTTGTTTATATTTCATTCGTGATGGAATTTCATTGTATATTTAACGAGTTTCTTTACTCGTGTGATAATGAATGTTTTTATCATTAAAAGTAACTTGGTAGTCATATTTTTAATTATGCAAGTGCGCTCTATTTTATACTTGAAACAAAGCTGCATTTTTCGATTTCAATATTGCATGTTAAACTGAATTTTTATCAAATTTGTTTTCATTTAGTAAAATAAGACTTCCACGTAAATTTACTTGTTTTCTTTCTGACTGAATTTAAACGAAAAATTATGTTTTTGTGGTTGTGTTTAATTATTTTTTTCTAAATGTTCTGCATATAGTTATTTTTATTTATTATTGACTCTGACCGTCCTGTTTTCATTTTATTCAATTTTTTTTGGTTGGCATGTACCAATTTTTCAATTATTTATTACTTTTTTTTCAATTTTTTGAATTATTCATTTTTACCATTGCACTAACAAAGTGGAATTTTTTAGTAAGTGTTTCGTGTAACTCAAGGAGTTTTTTAAACTGAAGTACTTGCTTAAAAATTATCGTATTAGTTTAAATTTTTGAGAGAACAAATTCGTTTTAATTATAAGTTTTCTATTGATTACCTACAAAATAGTATTGAAAATATTACTTATGTTCATTTTTTTTACATTTCAATGAAGTATATTTATTTTTGTGCTAGAATAGATAACGCAATAGCTAAAGGCAAGATGACGATGTAACTGCAAGGCCAGGAAAAAAACGAAAAATATCTATTATTTGGATAAATTATGAATTTCATTTCGTTTTCTTCTTAAATTTCTTCTATTTTCTGTCTAGAATGAGTTGTTAGTTATTTAGGTGCTGATATTTGCTGAAAATTGTTCAGTATAATTTCTTAGTAAAAATTAAAATTTGTAATTTTTTCTTTAAATTTACTTCATTATTGAGAAATAACGTACCGTTCTTAAAAAAATATGCAGATCAATTTACCGATTCGCCCGTGAATAAAAAGTAAAAGATACTTGTGATTTTTTTCCTTAAAACCTAATTTATTTTTTCAGTAGTATTTCATTTTGTTTACATTAAATTTAGTTCGTTTCTAAAGCTATATTTATTTTAAATTCTTGCATTTATAATTTTATACTGTTGATGGAAAACTTTGTTGTTACTGAATATTATCAAATATTTTCAAGAAGTAATGCTATTTACGATAAATTACACTATAAACCAAAGATACCGAAATTGCGGTATTACAATATCAACTTTTGAGGTTCATCTTCTACTTATTTTGAATTTAAAAAAGTTATCTCATTTTTGTGGCTCCTGAAGCCTCAATATATTATATGTATATGTATGTATTGAATAACCATTATATAGTATAAATTATCTCGTACTTTCGTTGCTTTTAATTTTGAACGATTTTAATGTTACGTTTAACGTTTAAATTATTCTAACATCGTTACAGTATTTATACTTATGCATTTTCATTATTAAAATTTCGTAAAAATTCAGCTTTAGTGTTTTTTTTGTTAAAGTTTGAAACAATCAGAACTGTAGTCTTGAGAAAATGTTAGAAATTATGAATTTCTTTTCCGCGTAAAATGTTAACAATTATTAATACCCTAGTCTTCGTGTTTTAATCAGGTTTAAATTTGAGTATTGTCAAAATGATATGATTTCGATGTTGTATTTGTCAATACACTGTACCTGTACCTGTAATATCGGTAAGCATTAGTTATCTACTTGTAATCGAAACGCGATAAATGATCAACCAATTCATTTTAGATAATTTAACAAAAGGAAACTTGAAATTATTGTTAGAGCCACCAACTGCATGGATGGGTTTTCCATAAGATTTTCATGTTTGTAATAAGGTACACAGTTGAAGTAATTTAGTTGGAAGGATGCTTCTCTATTAGATGTAGTGAAAATTTCGTGCGGCCTAGTAACTCATCTTATTGTAACAAGGTAAGATCATTTTTTTAGTAAAGTGGTGATGAATTTAGAATTTTATCGCAATTTTTTTGTCAAATGTGATGTGTGTTACATTTATTACCATAATTTATAGTTGAAATTAATTATCGAAACGAAAATGCGGATTGCTGGATTAGTAATAGTATGCTGTGTGCATGTTTTAAATTGCCAATTGGCTGCAGGTATACAACTTATTGCTATTACCATCAGTTTTTTCGTAAATTTTTATTTGAATATTCCACACACCGGCATTTGGTGATTTTTTTGTGATTTAGGATCGCAAGATTTCTTTAGTTTATTTTTCCCAAATAAGCCATCTAATGATTGTAAGCAATGCGATGGTCAGTGTATTGATTCGGCACTGATATGTGATGGTCAAGTCAACTGTTCAGATGGATCCGATGAAGAAAATTGTGGTTTGTACCTTATTTTGACGAATATCCTAATTTTTTTACTTTCAAATTGAGACAAATTCAAATTTATTTTCAGATTTTGTTAAATGTCGAAAACCGAATTATTTTCAATGTCAAGATTCAAAATGCATTTCTGTTACTCAAGTGTGTGACAAAAATGCTGACTGCAATAATGGAGAAGATGAAATTGAATGTGATACTAAGGTATTTTACTGGAATAAATTGATTACATTGCAATAATGAAAAGTGACTTGTATAAATGAATAATATGTTGAATAGCTGCTGCTTGGCCTCGGTTGTACTAATTCGAGTTTTCGCTGCAGTAATGACGTTTGCATTCCTGAAGTATGGAGTTGTGATGGTCGTGATGATTGCGGAGATAATAGTGATGAAACGCGTGGATGTGACCAGGTTTACAACGAAGTTCTTTTTAATATTCAGAAGTAAGGTGTTCCAAATATGTTTTTCGAACACTTGTTTTTTGTTTTCAGAAAAAATGCAAAGAACACGAGTTTCAATGTAGAAATAATCGATGTATACCGATATCGTATCGTTGCGATACTGTTTTTGATTGTGATGATAATTCTGATGAAGAACATTGTGGTAAAAATTGTATTAAATGAACAATTCTTTCTGTTTTGCTCTATGTATATAGTACATATATTTCACAACAACGGAAAGAAAAAATCATTCTTCTGAATAATATTTTTTCTCATCGTGAGAGAAAAACTCGGATTTGAGTACTTGAGCGATTCCCGAAATGGAGAAAAGTAGCGTTTTGCTTCCCTTAATAAAAAATAATTTTACATTTATCAATCGTAGATCAAAAAATTTTGGATATGAGCAACTGCACTATAAGCAATGGTAAATTTGCCTGCAAAGATAAATTAAAATGCATCGATGTATTGAAAACATGTGATAATATTTCTGATTGTATCGATAATTCAGACGAAGGAGGATTATGTTATGGTAAGTTTTTCAAGTTTATAATTTTCCAAATAATCTTATTTTGCTGGTGTAATTATTGAAATGTGCAGATAAGAATAAGGCGTGTGCAAACTGCGCTCATAAATGTATCCTGACTCCCGATAAATTAGTTTGTATTTGTAACCATGGATTCGTTTCGAAAGATAATAATAAATGTCAAGGTTTGTTTTTATGTTGAGTTTATTGCAGTTGGTGTCAATATCCAGTTATTTTATAATTATACTTTCTTATACAGATGTTAATGAATGCGAGGAATATGGTATATGCGATCAAAAGTGTTTGAATACCGAAGGATCGTATTCTTGCGGATGTGATCATCCTTACAAATTACAAAGTGATGGAAAAACTTGCAAAATGAATGGTATTTTTACTATCATATTTCATTGTGAAATTGGTGTTTTTAGTTATCATAATTCATCATTCATTCGTAGGCGAAGATGCTGTTTTACTTTATTCGTCATCAGCAGGCATAAAAGGATTACATTTGGAAAGTCTTCGTAATTTTAGTGTAATTAATTACAATGAAAGTTCTCCAGCAGTCGCGATGGTTGGTTCCTATATCTACTGGATTGTAATACATCAAGAAATAACTGGAATATACAAAGCATCTACTGAAGATTATAAGCCACATGCGATTGTAACTTCCGGTATGTTTTACCCGTTTAGGCGTTATTTCACTGGGGAACAGTGCACAGAAATAGGGTTCTATAATTTTGTCGTTATGAAGGCCTAGGTACTCCAGAAGATCTCGACGTAGACTGGATTACCGGCAATATTTACTTTACCGACTCCACATTCAAACACATCGGTGTTTGTAGTAACAATGGTCGAATTTGTACTGTTCTTCATCATGATAATATTGATAAACCAAGATCTATATCGCTTGCTCCAGAAAATGGGTAGGTGGATAATTTAAATTTGATAAAAAATGAATAAATTATGAAAAAAGTTGCAGAATAACAGTAATAAATGGAATACTTATTTTCAGTTTACTGTTTTGGACCGATTGGGGATCAAAGCCTATGATAGGTAAATCCGGAATGGATGGTTCCGAAGCTGAAGTATTCGTTTCAGAAAATGTGCTTTGGCCGAATGGCATTTGTACAGATACTCCTAATGGTCGAGTGTACTGGATTGATGCCAAAAAAGAAGTGATAGAATCTATTAGATTTGACGGAACTGATCGTAAAGTAATGCAGTGATTTTCTCAAATAATGAAATATTATATTTCTTTCGTTCCTTTCTCTATAAATGATGGATTTTTCAACTATTTATTCGTTACAGGTTATCATATCTGATTACATAAGATCAGGCTTTTCCATATCGGTATTTGAAAATAAATTATACTGGAGTAATCACGGAGGAAATGAAATTTTGGAATGTGAAAAATTTACTGGGAAAAACAAACGTAGTTTGATTCGTGATGTGTCTCATGAAATATATGGTGTTCACGTACAGCATCCGATGCATAACATGGGCAAAGTATTAGAAATTATTATGATTCGAAAATTACTTATAATTTCATTATATTCTTTGCCTAAAATTATAAATTATTTTTTTTTTAACAGACCGAAAATCCATGTGCAAGCAGTCCTTGCACTGACTTATGCTTATTGGCTCCTGGTTCTAAAACACGGCTGCGTTATTCGTGTACTTGTCCTGATGACAAAAAACTCGAAAAAAATTTGAACGCATGTTTCAATAAAAATAACACACAATTCTTAATTGCAACCTTTCAGAATACTGCGTACCTGATTGAATACCAAAATTTAGGTCATCCTCAGATTAGGAATATCGCGTTGAATGTGGAATCTGTTACGTCAATAGCTTACAACAGTTTAAAAAGTAATGAAACTTCAATAAAATAAAACCTTGAAGTGCATTGTTGTTTTGCAGAATACAGTACTCTGAGTATTACCTATTTTTCTACAGAACAATTAATCGTTGCTGATTTCAAATCAAGTGTTATTAAAGCTTATGATTTAAACCGTGGAAATACAACAATTCTTGCCTCCAAAGGGATTAATCGCGTGATTTCAATGCAGTACGATGATCATGGTAATAATTTATATTGGTGTGATTGGGATTCTCTGACTATTGAGGCTTTGAGTTTAAATACATTCTCAAGAACCATCATTCTATCGGGAAGTATTGAAGAAGTTCCTTTGGAAATAGCTTTAGTCTCTACTGAAGGGTAAGTTTTTAATAGTAACCTTATGATACATAAATGTACTAGATGAAATTAAATTTACTCGTATTGTGGTCTTTTTGTTTTAGATACATGTTTGTCGCTTTCTTAACACCGTATTCATTAAAAGTGCAAATCGATCGTCTATCAATGGACGGCTCTATTATATCTCGAAGCCGATTTTTAGATGATCAGTTAGTGGGATCACTTCTGAAAATGTATTTCGACGTATCAGGAAAACGATTATTTTGGTTGGATACTTCAACTGGTAACATCGCAAGCGTCAATGAAAATGGTTATTTTGCTGTGTAAAAAAACCTACCAAATTTCGAACTGTTTAGTATAGTTTAATGTTTTCATGTTAAAGGCGAAGATCGAGTCATTCACCTGAAATCTTTAGATGCAGCCAACATCATATTCATGAATAACGCGCTATTTTGGACCAGAAAAAAATCCTCTTTCATTAATTGGCAACGAAATTCAAATGCAGTACAGCATATTAACCACATTAAATTGGGTAATTTAACTTTGTAAATTCGAAATAATCATTGTTGTCTTTTTCACAAATTTATTATATTTTATCCTATAGATATTGGTGAGATTTATGATGATGAAGAAATAATAATTGCTAATCCGCATAATTACGTTGAATTTAACTCAAGTCATTGTTTGAATAATAATGGAGGATGCAGTGATTTATGTCTGGTTTCCAGTGAATCGCCTAAAAAATGGGTAATGATAATCCTACTCTCAACTTTTTACAGTTATTTTACAATTCTTATTCAGTTCGCATAAATTATGTCGAACAATATCATGATTTTAGGTTTGCGCGTGTCCTATTGGCCATGCTCTTGCTATGGACGGTTTAACCTGTAAGCTGCCACAAAAGTGCTCATCAAAACAATTTACATGCTATACTGGCGAATGTATTTCCGCGTTGAAGGTTTGCGATAAGCGTAAAGATTGCCTTCATGGAGAAGACGAATCAGTTGATAATTGTCGTCAGTTGTGCCCTGAAGGACAATTTTTATGCCACGATAGAACAAAATGTATCGATGTAAAATTACGCTGTGACGGAAAATTTGATTGCCACGATAAATCCGATGAAATCTGCCATACTAATTGTACTAAAGGTTATTTAATGATTGCCATGTTGAATTATCGATAATTTCTTCGTCGTATTAATGTATTAAATTTACTTTGTACAGGAATGTTCAAATGCGACAATGGCGAGTGTATAGAATCTCAATTTCATTGTGACGGTAAAGTTGATTGCCAAGATGGTTTTGACGAAAAAAATTGCCATGAAACGAAATGTAAAAATAACCAGTTCAAATGTCAATCTGGTCAGTGTATTCCGTCAGCCTGGTTCTGTGATGGCGAGAACGACTGTACGGATGGAACAGATGAAATGGAAAATTGCAGTAAGTTCTTCAATATGGAATTCGTGCTTTGAATACTACACCTAATGTAATTCGTGAAATTTTTTTAAAAATTGTGCAGGCTCGTCAGCATGCCGTCGTGATGAATTTCATTGTACAAATGATAGATGCGTAGAAACATCAATGACCTGTAATGGTCATGACGATTGCGGTGATAATTCTGATGAAGATAAAGAATGTATCAAAAATCGAAATATTTACTCGCAAACTTCTTTTTATCATATCAATCACCCTACTCATATATATAAACTATGCAACTCAAGAACGGAATTTCATTGCGAAACAAGTTCTGGGAGACACTGTATACCCATTTCGTCTAGGTAAAGAAAATATTGAATGAAATTCGTCCGTAAAAAATTGATTCCTATCGAATATTTGATACGTAGATGCAATGGCATTGTCAACTGCCTAAACGGAGAGGATGAACAGAACTGTTCACCTGAAAAATGCGTTCATGAATCTGAATTTCTTTGTAAAAACTCCAATATGTGTATTCCTGAGGAATGGGTTTGCGACCACCATAACGATTGCGGAGATAATTCTGATGAAATGACATCTGCATGTTTATCGAAAAATTTCACTAGTATGACGAATTTATGTTATTTTCTGTTATCATGATACAAGATATACAACTGTTGTTGACTTACAGAATCGGAGTGCGGAGGTTTTCGTTGTGGTAATGGTGAATGTATAACATTATCAAAGGTATGCAATGATATTCCAGATTGCTCAGATAAATCGGACGAAGGTGGACTGTGTGGTAAGTTTAAAGTTTAAGACTGCATGGTAGTAATTTTTTGTTTAATTAATTTTACAATTTATTAGGTAACGGATGTGAAAAAGCCAGATGTTCTCAAAAATGTAACGAAGATCCAAATGGATCTTATTGTTCTTGTTTCCATGGTTTTTTTTTGGGATCTGATAACAAAACGTGTCATGATGTCGACGAATGTCAACTAGATATCTGTGCCCAAAATTGCACTAATACACCTGGAAGTTTTGTTTGCAGTTGCTTTTCTTCTGAATATACTTTAAAATCTGATCACGTTTCGTGCAAAGCGAATGGTTTGTGGAATATAGAAATTTTGCGTCATTATCTCTTCAGCAATCTGGATAAAACCTTGGGGTCGTATCCGGCCATAAAGCTTTGAGTCGTATTCTGAGGTTTTCTCCGATGGTGTCATCTACGCTTGATTATTTTGATATTTTTGTGATCAAATATTTTAAAAATTTAGGTGATGCAGCTCACTTTGTAACTGCCTCGCTTACTGAACTGAATATAATCACAAATAACTGGATGCATACTTCTCATCTATTAAATTTACCGAGTGGAAGTATGATAACTGCAATAGATGTCGATAACAGAAAAGGTGTCGTTTATACAGTTTGTGAGTAGACTTTTAATATGATTTTTATAAATTCAGAAATTAATTTTTTAAGGTACTAATTTTTGAGAAATGTGATTTTTTGAAGGGGATTTTTCATCAATAGTCAAAATAGATGTATTAAAGTTAGAAATCAGTAGAATTATTATTCCTTTCGTTTATGGTATTGCTGTGGATTGGATTACTGAGAATATTTATTTTGTACAAGCGCGTACCAAAATAATGGTGACATCTTTTAACGTGAAAAAATCTTCTATTATTCATGATACGAAAAGTTTAGGAAAGATTTTATCCTTTGCTGTAGACCCTACTGTTGGGTATGTGAAAAGTTACAGATTATTGCAACGCGTACACGTCGCGAAATATTGATTAATGTACGACATATGATTGTTATTATGTTTTTTAGATATCTGTTCTGGTATGAAAGTTCAAGTAGTGGTAATAAGTTCAATTCTGGAAAAATGATTAGAGCTGATTGCGATGGAGCCAACATGATCAATATTACCTCTACGATTGAGTATACTATTGATAACATTGCCGTTGATTCTTATGAAAATCATTTATACTTGTACGAAAAATACGATGGTATTATTATACGGATGAATTATGACGGAAGTAATCCTAAGATAGTGCTTCGTATTGAGGTAATTTATTGTACTTTGATATGAATCATGATAGCATGAATTACAGAATAAGTTTTTTTTCAGTCTCATGTTGTCGGGTTTTCATTTTTTGAAAATTCAATTTATTGGGCCTCCGAAGATTCAGACATTTATCCAATTCGAAAATGCAAAATTTATGGATTACCCCCTCGAAAATGTGAAGTAATCAAGTCAAAGTTTAGAAATGTGCGTTACTTTACTATGCTTCAAGAAAGTCGGCAAAGAAATGGTAGTTACACTTATAATTCCCCAGTGTGAATGTTCAATGATTTTATTGATTTTTACTAATATTTTGATGAATGATTAGTATCCAATCCATGCGTGCCTAATGTTTGCTCTGATGTCTGCACATTATCTCCAACGGGTCCCAAATGTTTGAACTACGATGAAAACCATTCCTCGTTACATAATAATTTACAGGCACGTACTTATCGGTTTTGTACATTTATTACTCCGTTCATTTTTTTTCTTATTAAGTAATTTACTTTCCATATTTTTTTCAGCTACCACAAAACATTGAGTCCAAATCAAATTTCAGCACTGCATTTGCTTATTTTGTTGTTTTAAGTTTTATTTTGGCATTAGGATTCTTTGGGTATCGCTATTTCAAACCAAAATCGCAATTTTTTCAAAAGTAAATCAAAAGTTATTTTTTTCTTTTATTTATATTTGTCTCATCAGTTTATAATTCTGTTTGGTTTGTTTTTAATTCTTCAGATTCCATTTTTATAACACACCGTTGAGTAAATCAGCTCCTTTATACGTACGTTTTGTTCATTTTCACTATTTTTTATCATAAATATGAATTGTTTGATAATTTATATTTATGATTTTGATGTTTTATTGTGCTGTTCGTAATATTTTTCAACGTTGTTGTTTTTTTGTAGAACTCTCACACATCTGGTATAAATGAACTAGTGAATAATACAATTGGAAACGCATTTTTAGAATCAGTCACTGAAGAATCAATTGAGTCTGAATTCATTTCTATTAGTCACAAGACCTCTCGAGAATCATTAATAAAAAATAATTTTTAATACTAGCGTAATGATTACCATCTCTTTAGTTTTATTTTATTGTTTTCTTTTGTAAAATGTGAATGTGTTTTGAGCACCTTGTTTTTATTAATCGTATGTAAATTGTTGAAATTTTTATTGTGAATATTTTCACTTTTTTTATAAAAATGATATCTCATTCAATTTTTTAATCGTTGTTAAACAATGAAACAACTGCATTATTGAAGCATTTATTTACTAAATGCAAAAAGAGTAATATTGAAGAGTAAAATTCAGTCTCCAACGTGCATATAATTTTTTTGTTTGAATAAAAATTGCGTTAATTTTTGATTTTTCACCTGTTGAATTAATTTATTATGAATTCTATTTTATTATCCCGTGGATATTGATAATTACTTATTACGGTATTGGAATTTGAGCGGCTTTCAAGTGATGTCGAAAACTGTCCCTGACAAATAATTTCAACAAGACCGCCTTGCGAAAAATTTTTGCAAAAATTGACAATTTGTGAATGAGTATAGATTGCGATTTTAATCATTTTTAGGGATTTAAAATGAAAATTTTTTTCATATTAATTTTGTTTAGTTGTCATTTTGACATTCTTTATGTTCAATGAACTAGTCGCGGCTCATGATCTAGAATTGAAAATTTAAAATCCTGAATTTGATTTTTTCCTTTTTTTTATCTCCGAAATTCCAATCATTCCATTAATCCATCGATCTATTTAAATTTTCAATTCTTGAAATTGAGCTGAGGACCATTCACTTTTTACCTTTATCTGGGCATCTTATTTCCATTCAAGCCAGTTTTAATTTTCATAGGTTATGTCATTGTGGGCCCTGTCAGGCTGTTACCCTGTCTCTGTTACCCATTACTATCTACATTTATTAAACATCTTCTCTTATTCTCTTACAAAAACAAAAATTAAAAACGAAAATTTGATCATTAATGATATGCCACAGTTAACAATTTTCCCCCTTCTTTTTTCTTTTCTAATTGAAATTTAAGGTCCATCACTATTATGTATCATTGTAAAACCTATTGTTAAAATATTCCTCATGATTTTAATTTGATTTAGCTGATCTGAAAAACTTGGTTCGATATGTTTTATTTTTATTTCACAATATTTTCATTCTTCAACTACTGGTCAGAAATTGTTTAGTGATCAAAATTAAGAGACCTGCAGAACATGCCCATCTATCTTGTCTTGCAATAAAATTTATCAAAATTAAAACTTTGATGCCATTTTGAATTTTTGAGCTTGCTTTATTTTGTTTTTGATTACTTCAATATTTTAATGGCATGGAAGGATATTGATAATTAGCAGTTTATTTCGCAATTTGCATTAAAAAATTGAAAATTTTCAACTGGAATTTAAATTTTGAATGTGCGCGGGTATGACAAAATGAAGCTATCGTACTAAGTGATAAGAAAAACGCTTCAACGTTTCCATCGAAATCAATTAACCTTTAGGTAATCCAAAATTGAATTTTTAAAGTCTTTTTTTTTTTTTGTTTGAAAGTTTTTCATTGAGATAAAAACCATTCCGCAATACCTGAGAACATAAGCTAAGTGTTAATGTATTAATCATGTTTTTACAACGCTGAAATAGGCTGTAATATGTTCCAAGGAATAATTGTCAGACCTATGGTGGATCTGGTTTGTTTACATGAAAAGCAATGATTTCGTCGCTTTCCACTGAAATCAAAATCTGCGCTTGTCCAAAATTGAATTTTTGAAGCTTTTTTTTTGAAAGTTCAAAAGTTGTGCGACAAAATGAATATTACTCCGCACCTTCTGAACACTTAAGCTACATTTTAATATATCAGCTACTCTTGTGCAATGTGTGAATCGTCTGTAATTTGTTTCGGGGATTACTTTTTATAGTATAGAATAGATAGAATAGATAAATTAATAATTAGACTCCTTCCCCCTTTGAAAATTGGAATTTGATTTTTTGTAACAAAATATGTAAGTTGGTAACTTAGAAAACTCGCAAAGAAAGAAGATAATAAACATTTATTATTATAACATTGTAATAAATCCGTATTTTTTGCATGAAAAAATTTTGATTTTAAAAAAGGAGTTTAATATTATTTGACCAGTTACATGGCCATCCAAGATGCACAAGTTTAATTGATTTAAAAAAATGAAAAAACAAAGTAATAGGTAAAAATGATAGGTAGTAATATATAATTGTGTAATACTTTTTATAATCTTTTTTTTGGTAACACTGTTACGGTAATTTACCAAAAATTTACTCCGTTTATTGTTTACATACTGTAAACTAAGAACTGTGCTTGCTTACCGCTTCGTTGTTCAAAAATTTCAGTTATCGAGTGAGCGGTAAGCGTCAAAGTTTGTGTTTGTGATTAAGATTGTAATTGTAATTTAATCGAAACAATGTCTGAAAAAGAATCATTTAAAATAGGAACCCTTGTTTGGTTAGTAACATATTTTAACATACTATAAACTTCAACTTTTTTCAGTTGAAATAACCTTGGAAGTCTCAATATGTGATAACTGTAACTTCATTTTTATTTACAGGGGTAAAATGAAAGGATTTCCTCCTTGGCCGGGAAAAGTGAGTATATACATTTTTGTAATGTTTTGTTATGGAGTATTTACGATTCAACGTAACTATTGTTTAATTGTCTCACTTCGTATCAATTGAATTGATCCATTTATTGTATTTTCGTTCATTGATACTGATAAGTGTTTTCTCCATCATTCATGTACATATTGTTTCCAATCATCTGTAAAATCTTAGTTTACGGCGCGTTTATTATTCTAAAATAACGTACACTGTAGTTTATCTAAAGTAGCTCGCTAAAAACCTGCCTTTCAAAGTTTATTAGCGAATTCCTTCAATTCTATCTTACGAGTGTATACTTGATGTACATCAGTTTTCTGATTTTGCGCCATTTTTACCTCTTATCGCTACATATTGTCGAAATCATGTAAAGACGTCCATTGCGGTCAATTATAAGTTCTCACTCTAGGAAATTGATCGTCTCGTTTGATTCTGCGATATAGGCCAGTTTGAACCGTCAGCATGTGACTACTTTTTGTAGGCTTATCTATTATTTGTAGACTCTACTGGAATGTGTTTATCCAGTTTTATCTATGCCTAAAACTACCTGTTTTACCTACATTTCATCACTTTCGCAGTTGTGGCTAAATTTCACTCCAGTATTTTTTTCGTGGTGAAAAGAGTTGTAAATAAGACGTTATAATATATTTTTTCGTGTATGTCATGTAAGTAAATCAAAATTCGAGAATGATTGACAATGTCAATTTATGTTTTCAGGTTGTGGAACCTACACCAGATATGAAGATACCAGCATCAAAAAAAAATTTCCTTTGTGTTTATTTCTTTGGTTCCAAAAATTAGTATGTGTTTCTCTTTACATTCGTTTTCCGCGAATACTTTAAGATAGCTACATACCTTGATTGCTTTGGAAAAGATTAAGTTAAAGTGTCACTATTATCACCCATATAATGCTGTGCTCTAAATTTGTGAATTGAAATAATCATACATTACCATTGAAGAATTGTTCCCTAACTTACTTTAATATTCATTTTAGTGCATTTCTTGAACCAAACGCCATTAAACCTTATGAAGAATTCAAAGAAAATTGCAGCAAAGCAAATAAGTCTGCTCCTTTTCGTGAAGCCATCGAAGCAATTGAAAACTATATCAAAAACGGTGATGAAGTAAGACGATTTCAAATTTAAACCGTTCTGTCTTATTGATTAACAATTGAATATTGTTCTTTTATGTAAAATTAACGTGTAAAAATGGGTAGCATAATCAATTAGCATTCTAGTCCATAAGGTCGCATTATTAATGTAGTTCTTTTTCTCAATTACAGGGATGTGTCAACGGTATCCAAGAATCAAGCGAAGATTTATTTGATCAAATTAAAAATACTCCTGAAAATTTGAAGCCAAAGCGGAAGAAAAAGGTTAGTAGTTGATTTGAAGTTAACATTCGCTTCGCTATAAAAAATTCCTTTCAAAAATGATTTTTTTTCTGTTGATAGTTTTTCTAAATTAGGCGTGATTTACTCAGCACTTTAATATCATAATTTTTATGAATTATTCATTCGTGCAGTTTTGTAGGTTTTTCTAAGAATTCGATGATTTTTTTTCTGTGACAAGAAATTATATGTTCGTATTTGTATTAACTGTATTACATAATTAGCTACAAGATGGTGGAGTCAAGTTGATGATTGAATCTTACTAGAGCATTAATTTTTTTAAAAGATCGAAAATTAAGTATTGAATGTTTTTCACTTTTTTAGCTATTTTATGCGATGTTTACATGCGTTGGTACTTGAATAATCGCCATGTACGGTAAAAGATTCGGTTTTCATATTAGTGAGGACATTATTTTATCTACTGGACGTTGGCGAATGAAATCCATTAATTTTCAATAGTTGCAAGAAAAAAAATCTATTCTTGTCACAACTTTTCAAACCAACAACAAATTTTAAGTTTTATCGGAAAATTTCTACAAAATGCATGATGTGTAAATGACGCATTTTTGTTTCTCAAATCAACCGTAGAATTCATGAATGCTTGGAAATTGTCACATCTTACATTTTTATAAAAACCGGATCACCTGCTTTTGTATCTCACTTGTGTGACCTGAAAAATGTTCTAAATATGTAGGCTTAGCAGAAATTTGCTCCATCATTTTAGTCCACCTCTTTTCCCTTTGCTCACCCTAAATTTCACTTCATCATTTCTCTCATTAAGTTCATTGTTTGTTCAAATGCGGTAGTTATGCATTCTATTGAGAAATATCTGAGCATGTGGGGTGCAGGCATGTTTTCATTAGTTGGACATTGTATGCAACGTTTAGTAGGATCAAATGGCCGTATGGTTTGTTAATCCACTTCTGGTGATAGAGCGGTGTTGGGATGAGATAAGTTTGTTTCATTTCAATTTTTTATGTAAGACTTTACTATACCGAAATGGTTAATGAACATAGGTAGTTGTGTTGTTCGAGTCAGCGTAACAAACAACTTGATATTTCAGTTTATTACATCCGAAAATTGCCTGTGCACTTTGGTTTTTATTTAAATTGCAAATATTGGGGTATTCATTCTTTTTATTTTTTCAAATTCTGAATTTTTTACTCATTTTTCGAAATATTCTACATAATTTAAAGCATATAACGATATTTGTAATATCTTCTTTGTAGTCGACTACGGTTACGCCATCAACGACAAAAAAAGAATCAGCCTCAGAAAGTAGCGGTGAAACGGTTGAAGAAAATGGACCAGTTAAAAAACCAAAACTTCTCGATGACGATGAATATCCGACGCAGATATTAGCCAATCATAAAGGAACTCCGCGAAAATACCAAGCTTTATTGGACCGACCGTCTAGTTTAATTCAACCTGTAAGTATTTCAGTGCACGTTATTCACCTTTTTACCATTACATGATCATTACTGAAAGATCAAAGAAATAAAATAACAAGAATTTATCGTATTATAATACATCAATGGATTGCAAACAGCATAAAATTTGTAGATTACTTGAATTAGGACGTCAATCTGCAGTTGACGAAGTAACGAAATGCGCTTTAAATTTGGAACTCTCAACTCATCAGTAAAATGACCAAAGAAAAAATTACTGGAATATGAAATCAACAGGCCTATACCGATTTAAACTATTCGAAATTTTCTGATTGTTTCCTTTTATATGTATATGGGGTCGTTGATCAATATCTGCCATCGATACCGATCTTATTTCAAGAAATTTTGAATTTATGCTTTCGGTGATATGTGATATTTCTTAGAACTTCGAGTTTTAACTTACTATGATCTTAACCAAAAGCACTGGCAAGAACTTGTAACAGTAATTAACTAATTGATACAATTTTTAGTTGTATATTTTTTTTCAACAACTACGAATTGAAAGTATTTTTCCCAGAAAATATGCTCTACGAAAATAATATGATGAACTGATCAGCATTCTTTAGTCGCCACAATTTCAAAAAAAAATCATTTCTAGGACAAGAGAAGACAACCGAGAACTGTTACGGATGTGAAATGACAGTTCGTGAGTAGGGACACCTTTACTAGCGCACTCTATACGAGGCAATAAGTCCTACCTGTTTTTATTATAATAGCTGAACTCCTGCAGAAATTAAACAGCTGAATTGAATTATCAAACTAAAATTTTAATGCAAAATAATATTCATTTTATTGATATAAAAAACAATTGACATGATACATGATATTTGATGAACCAATCAGCGTGCTGCATAGTACTTACATCACGCACGGTGTAATATGTGTTGATTGGTTCGACAACTTGAACGTTTCATGTCAGTTCTGTATTTGCATAAAAGTCGACCATGACTTCATTTTATGGTTCAAGTTCAAATTCTAAAAGTGACCTGACTATTATTAGTCTTCACTTTACATTTGATTTTTCTTTTTGATTCAGCAGTTCTATAAGTATTCACAATATTCAATATCGAATATTGGACAACATCTACCTACTACTGTAGTTTTATTTCTTGAATTGATATTCTGTATGTGTTTGAGATGTCCTTATTTAAAGAGATTTGAAATATTCGCAATGGACTTGTATGAAATAAATCAGTTTGGAAAGTATTTCTAAGTTCTGTGGATATCCAAAAATTATCATGTACTTGGTACATTGCTTGATCACTTTCATGAACAATCCTCGGCATATTCTAAGGAAATGATAAGAATAATGAATTTTATGTGATATGTGCCTATTGTTTAGTGAGCGGAAAATTCAAATTTAAATAATCTGTTCTTCATCATTGAAATTATTATCCAAAAAAAAGCAATTGAGTGCCAAAAAACTACAGTGCAGTGTAATATTATATCGAAAATGTTGTTCTTAGCGTACGGTTGATTTTTTTCGAGCAAAAAAATACATCAAGATGTCACTTTTTGCGCTTGGTTGGAATACTTTCAGTTTCTGCAATCCCTACTTTGCTTCGTTATTGTTTTTTGTTTGGCCTAATCTGTTATTTAGGCTAAAAAACCAGCTAATTTAATGAAGTTGTGATCATTCATACTTACTTACATCAGTTGCACAAAATTTTTTAAGCATATTTTTATTTTTACTGATGCGTTACATGTTGAGGTAATTTCATATTGAATATGCTACGTTCGCGTTCGATATTCTTCAAAAATATGGAATAACACCATATTTGAGTAAAAGAAAACGCGTAATGATGTTCAGATAGAAGATAAATTAGTGGTTATTTTGTTTTTGAAGTGATTATGCAAAAATTTTGCTAACATCTTTCAAATTCGAGTGAAACAGGGATCAGCTGAGTATTGACATTAGCATCTATCATTTTTTAAGATCTTATTTACTATGTATATGTATAGAAATGTACAGGACGTTTTATATTTTTCAGGAAGTTCAGCCAATTGATGTTAGCAAAGTATCGGAAACACTGAAAGAAAAAAATATTTCGCCTTCAAAATTAAAGTTCGGTTTTCTTGGATTGGGTAATATGGGCAGCGGAATTCTGAAAAACTTACTGAATTCTGGACATCAAGTAACAATTTGGAATCGTACTCCTGAAAAGGTAAGCCAACATCAACTAGATAATGTACAGAAAATTCGATTTCGATAATACATTCGTGATAGCCTGCTCTCACAATGAATATCTATCAGTGTGGGACCTATGCCATACCATGTTTTTGATTAATGATCAATTAACGGTTAATCTTCTTCATCACCACTAACTGCGCTTCATCTTCATGAGGATTGCTTAGTGTTATTAGGCGGCATGGATATTTTAATTCGTATGCAGTTTCGTTTGGTGTCTCTCCTGGTCAAGTAATTCATCCATAGATCTTTGAAAATTTTAATTTTTGCTGGAATAATTGATACACACCCTTTCACCACTTTACTTCATCAATTCGTCATCTATAGTTTTGGCAATTCTATCCAGTATTTCATAATTGTCATTAATATTCTAGTATAAATTCACACGGATGGATTGAATAAAAGAAACACTCGTCCCAACGACACATAAAATATGATTTCACTTTCGCTTTGGTGGAAAAATGCATTCATCAGATTTATAAGATTTTCGTGCATTGATATCGTTAGACGATGTCATAATGACGTAATTCGTGACGTAATTAGCTGTTTTTTGATTGCGTTGTATGAATTCATTTCATTAACTTCTTTACGTGGTCTCTTCCTTTCAATTACATACGTTTCGCTTGAATATAAGTGTACACATAATATTTTGTGATCATTTTTATGTACCATCAGTTCCGCTCATCTTATTATTTCTCATTCATATCTGAAATCAGTTCAAATCGAAATACTTACATTATGCTCTGTACAATCGAAAAAAAGACCACCTTCTCCTACTGTGAAAGTATTTGTTATTAAATTTAAATTGAACCTACTTTAATGAAATTCTTCTCAAGGTTATAGTATGAAATCCATGTTTTAGGAAAATCTTTCTTTATATTATGTAGTTCGAATTGGGAACAAAAATCATATTTTTTTATCTTCGTAGAGAATTTGCTGCTAAGAAATGTGTTAAGTTTCATTGTCATCTGATCTGATACATTGTACAAATTGATGAAGAAATCAGTTTCATTGATAATGTTTCTGATGGACAAATAATGATAGATGATCGAAATTTTATTGAAACCCATTTTAAAAATAATTTGAAAATCAGTGTTGCCATTTTTTCAAGTGACAAAAACTGACTGTAAAAATTGAAAATTGATGTTTTTACATGAAGGCTGCGACCAAAAAATTCTGAAAGTACATCTTTTTATGTTTACTTACATGTATAAAAATTAAAATGATGTCATTCGTTGAATTCGAGGAAAAAGTTTCTTTTGTTTTTGCATAAAAAGATGCACAATATTTTTTTCAAAATTTTTGGCTGTGAACTTCATAGAAAAAAATAGATTTTTAGTTGAAAAAATAACAACACTGATTTCTATATTATCTTCAAAAAACGCTGCAATTATTACACGCTATGAAAAAATGTCGTACTCCTCACAGCCTTCCATAGCCGAGAAATCCACGTTCAAATTTTACGATTTTTGGAGTTGTGTTGGAATTTTAAATGCTCATAATTATATTTCTTTAGAAAATAGCTAGAGAGCTCTGGTTTGCGCCGTTAGTGTTCTTATTACGTGGTATGCTACTGTCAAGAATTTGGACGATCTGACAAGGAATGATCGCCGTGGATTTTCGATTCCTATGAATTTGTTGGAATTGTTGTGTACTACTATTTTCATTTGTTTAAATTTTATTCAATTCAAATGACAGTACCGATTGTTTGTGATTTCTCTATTCATTTCTCTATCGCCATATGAGAGAAAGTATTATCGTATATTCTTGAAAAAATGAAAATCATATCAAAATTTCATATCGTTGGTGTTACAGCAAAACCTTGTGGCTTCAAATTTCTGAGCTTTTCAGGAAACAAAAAAAAAACATTGCAAAATATTCCTTTTGAGAAATTTTTTGTCATACAATTTTTTTTACAATTTTAATTTACGACACTTTTTTCACCTAGATTACATTCTCTTCCCCACTCCACCGCTTCGTCGAGAAATTGGAACCGCAGGAATCACGGTTAAAAAGCTTTTAGAAGATATGAAGTTTTCATAATTTTCATTTTTTAAGCGTTTTTCTGCAATTTTTACATGAGAAAAAAATCGTCATTTTTGGAGTTATGAGATTTTACTGTGTCACCAACGTCATAAATCTGTACGATTGTTTTCTCGTGTATAATGAAACATTATATTTCACCAAGGAACTGAGGCAGAAGCCGCGTACTGTCAAAATTTCATACGAATTGAAGTTTTCGATCTGCCTAAAATTTATGAAATTTTAAGTTGCAATCACAGGTTTCGGATTTTGATTTTTCTGACCACAACAATACCCCATATTATGATATTCTTGAGAAAGAAACAACGAAATCTTTCGATACTGAATGTTTATTTTTCATTCATTTCAAAAATGAACTTTTAAAAAATATGAATATTTATTCTATGTTGATTAATCAAGGTCGAATTATTTTAATAACTAATCAGATCTACATGAAAATTCTTATAAAATTAATAATGTTCTTTGGTTGCAATATCTCCTTCACAGGAGCGAGATCCATTTTATTACACCTTAGGTAAATTACTATTTCAATTTAATTGTACAAAAGGAATGCTTATGAGAAATTTTTTATTTCGATAAAAGTTGGAATGTTATTGGCATGTGGAGAATTATTTTCATCGTGGTTATTATTAGGTACTTTCTTTCTCTGAAATTTCCAAGTAATTCTATGGTGGATGAAGAACGTCTTCATTATTATCATTATTTTCATCAAGTACAAAAGTAAAGAAAGTTAAAGAAGTAATAATACCGTATAAAATATGAGAGCATAAAAAATTTTCAGGCTTATACAAACGTTGAATGCAATTAAAAAAATTATGCTTGAATTAAAATCAAGGAAAAACATTCGAAAAAATAATAAAAACATAGTAAAAACGTAAAACATATGAATATAAATAAGAATATTGATACATAAAAATGACTAGTTCCAATCGCATAATTATAAACACATATCATGTTTACATAATTAAAGTAAAATAATACATTTCATTTTCAAAATGATAGTAACGAGGAAATAAATTACTTAACGAAATAAGGTGCACTATCGACTAATTATCGGTCGATAGTACTAAAAATTGACTTTAATACGCAACTGGCAATATTCGTATTTTGTTTTTTTACGAATTTTTGGTTTTAGAATGGAAAGAATGGCATCGTAGTGCGTGAAATAAATATCATTCTTGGTAATTATTACGAGTAGATTAGATTTAAATTAATCAAAATATCAGAGATGGAGAAAACATGGACGCAACGATTGTAAAGGAATTTTTCTCTTTGTAATCAATAGTTGAACGAAAACCATTTTGTAGGTACAAAATTCATTCCGAACAATTCAAATTATTTTTCTGTCTACTCGTAATGTTTCCTAGGAATCGGGGGGGGGGGAGAGGAATAGAGATAAATGCGTTCTCTGGCTACTAACGTTACAAAACTTAATCATAGTATAAATCAGTCTACTTGTTTTTTTTTTGGAAATTCAAATTACTAAGCTAATAAAAAAAAAAAAAAATAACAACCTTTGAAACCGCTCGATCAATCGAGTAAAAGAGAGAAAATACGTTTGTATGAGTAAGAAATTACGTAGCACTAACCGTTATCAGGAAATCTTACAGGTAACATGGTAGTATTTTCATCTTCTTCGTCTTCACAATCTGCGTATATTTTCAATTTACCATTTTCGAGATCAGATTTACGCGCTTCATCTTTCAGTATTTTAGGTAAAAAGTCGAGACGATTATGTTCGGGGTACTCGCATTTAATGATTTTGACTTTATCGCCGTCCAAAAACACTCCGTGCAAATTACGCAACGATGTGAGCTTTTTAATTTCATTTTTCATGGCGTCGTTGTATTTGTATATGTCTTCCTCTTGAGCGACAATGCTTGCTGAAGAGATGTTACCATTTTCCATTTTAACCAAAACGTCGCCGCTAGTTGTCGTACGACAAGATTTCATTTTTGTTTCTTGAGAGATATTTTCGTTAATACTGAATTCCAAAATCAAATTACGTTGTTGTTCGTAATGCTCACGAATCTTATGCATTTGAGTTAAGTAGTATTCGCGTATTTCGCTCATCTGTAAAATTACGTTAATATTGGTAGAGGGTATACCAAATGATAGAGGAAATTGCTTTTATTAAATTAAAAATGTTTAGAGATGTTCAAAATTCTGATTTGTAAAATGTTTCAACCGTGAATAATTTTTTTCGTAGAAAGGTTCATCTTCTACTTTTATTCTACAGAATATAATTTCAAAAAATCTAAATCATATGAATTTTCCATATTTTTTTTTTCGATTTTTCTGGTTATCAATGTAATTTTTATTTTATTTTACTTTTTTGTCATTTTAAAATAATTTTAAGATGATAGAAAAGAGGTTATCACACGTTAATTTGTTGATAGGCATGAATGTACCAACCTGTTGGTTATATTGTGCACATAAGTTAGAACTTTGATGATCTTGAGGAGCATTTTTCACGAATTCCATATAATTTTCTTTCATCCATTCTACTTGGATAGAACAGTTATTTTTTATACGGTTCATCTATGAAGCGAAAAATGTACAACGATCAAATTCATAATATCTAATCTCATTCCTACAAAACACTTTCTGCAATTCTTACTTGATTTTTACAACGCTCTCGTAGTTTACTAATTTGCTGCGATTTATACATATCCATATTTTCGTGCATTCTTCGTTTCTTTTTTTCTTCTTTTGCCCTACAATCAATAGGACAAATGTGAATTAACTGCCCAGTCAATTAAATTCCGGTCTAAAAATGATTTAAAATTGCGTTTTTTTTTGTTTTTTTTTTTTTTTTTTAAATCCGTATTTCGTCGCGACCCTTGAATTTTAAAATGAACCGTTTTTAAATAAGCATCAAATCGTTCGTATTTCAACGAAGATTTATTAATTTTTTTTTTTTTACAAAAACGCGTCCATTAAAATTGTTAAAGGAAAAATTGTTAAATAAAAAAAAAAGTATAGGCTATTTATTATAATAAAAGGAAAAACTGTAATACATAATAAGTGATGCTTAAATCATAAGAAGTAAATTAGCATGAAACATTTGTATGCACGAATGAATGGACGAAAAATTCAGTTGCACCAACAACGGCTGTGGAAACTGGGGAACTGGGATTAGTAATTAAATAGCATCTCCTAAATTTCTTAAGCACTTTTTTTTCAATTTTTTTTTACTTAAGCGAGCATCACATTCGTTGCTAGATTACCCTGTAAATTTGGAAAAATTTTCGCTTTCATCCTGCATAGGTAACATTTCTGATAAACATATTATGTACATTCGTATAAACATTTTTTTTTACAATTTTTGCACTGCCTTTTTTCTTTCACCTGTTCGCTTCTCAAAGGATAATTATTTTACGCCTTTAGTAAGGTTTCCACCGCCATTGGTCATAAAATATTAGTAAATTCTTAAGAATAAATAGACAAAAAAAGCAAAGCATAAAATGTCGATGTTGAAGTGCAAATTTAAGATGATGGAATTTCTTTTAATTTGATCGAACTTGTGTCTTGTGGTGGTTCATGCGTTGGTAGAGAGCATGAACAATATCTACGTATAATTAGAAAACAGTACAGTAATTAGTATAGTAAAAGGGGGAGTCAATAATGTGAGAAAACTGTGGCTCATTTTTTTTGATAAATCATTTCCATTCGAAAGAAACAAGTTTTTTTCTACTTATGCATTTTTCGTTTCGTTTCTATGTATATTATGATAAAAAACATCGTACGAAATTGGCCTGTAATTTTTGAGCAGGAACAGTATTGAAAGTAAAGTATCGCCTAATTATGGCTAATACACATAAACTATACATATAAATAACGATAATCTTACCTTTTGGTGCACTTGCGTAGTAGTATGTATACAACGGAAAACAGTAAAAAACCGTTGACCCACAGCAGACCGCAAATCAAGCTTCCAGTTTTGATCCTCTGCATAATACTGGGATCTACGTATAATCTTGTGTGAGCAAATGCTTCTCCAACCTTATTGGTAGCGATGCACAAGTACTCTCCTGCATCTTCTCTTGTCATGGATTTAATATCGAGGTCACCGTTCTCGTGAAGATGTACGTTTTCTTGGGAATTTTCTAGATGAGGATACATATCGAATGTCGGATGATATTTCAGTAGATCTAGGGCACTTTGGGATTTAATAAAAGCCAGTCCATTCGGCGTTACCCAGCTGATTAGCGGTCGAGGATGAGAATAAGCTCGACAAATGAGCTGCACTTTAACTTCCAGTAGTTGATAACTAGCTGGCGAGATACGTATGATGATTGGTTTACATTGCATTCTGTAGACAGTTTCGATGAGATCTCTATCGGTAGAATTGCAGTAAGATGACAGACTAACATTGTTACTAGCCTCTCCTAAGCTTCTGATCCAGTTCACGATCCATTGCATGGTACAATCACAAGGCCAAGGATTACCGTCCAGCAGTAACTTGTCCGGAACAATCTTCACTATGGTATGGGGTAGTTGAGTGAAATTGTTGTTTTGTAAATCGATTATCTTGAGGGTTTCCGAATTAGCAAACGTATCGTTGGGTAAATTTTGAAGGTTACGATTCTCGGATAAGTACAGTTTACGTAGGCTACGTAAATTTTGTAACACGGACGGTTGTATTTTGACTAATTTTGTATGCGAGATGGTTAAAATGAATAACGTGTTGTTGGTCGGTAGTAACGTACTGGGCAATGTCCATAAAGGATTTTTTCCAATGTCCAGTATCATCAGCGAGTATAATTTAGAGAATGTTTGAAATTCTAAATGAATAAGCACGTTATTCTGAAGATATAAATATTGTAAAGAAATCAAAGGGTGAAGTATTTTTTCCGGCAGTATATTAAGTTTATTGTTACTCAAATCTAAATGTTGTAGTTTACCACTACGAAGGAACGTGTTTTCGCGAAGATAATTCAGCTCATTGTTCGATACCTCTAATATTTCGAGATCGGGTAAATTATCGAAAATGTCGTTGGGTAAAATTTTCAACCGATTATGACTCAACGAGAATATCTTCAACGGGTAGACTTTTGCGAACAAATTCTCGGGTAACTTTTCAATTAAATTATGAGAAATGTTCAATTTGTGAAGCGTGTTTAATGGCTCGAATGCTTCTTTGTGAATATCTTGGATGACGTTACCGCTCAGGTCAAGCTCATTTAACGTCGGTATAGTTATGTTTTGTAAGATTCGAATATCACTTCTGGTCCAATATAACTGGCGTAGATGAACTTTATCCGACTGTATCGCTTCAGGTATGCTTGTGCCATTTAACACGCTTAAGGATGTATTGAATAGTTCCATTTTTGTGACGTTTTCATAAAATTGTAACTCGTTGAAAGGCTTGTTGCGGCATGAAATCAAATCAATTTCAATAGGTGACGATGCAGTATTCCCCGGATAAGTGTACGTACAATTGCAAACAGGATGACGGTCGTCATTCTGCTGGTCATCTGTAGTATGTGATCCATTGACAGTGACTAGATGATGATGCAGTGCCGTTAAACAAAATATTATTTGCGCTATTCGCGAAAGCTTCACATGTATAGTGTTCATGGTGTTTTTCATGTTGTAATGCCGTATCGCCGTTGAGATTTTCATTTACCTGTAACAAAAATTACGACTGGGTGAGAGACCTTCTCTTAGAAGGTGTAAAGAGAAAACAAACGTAGTACGCTATCAAATGTATTCTGCATAAAAACGATTCATCTACCTATTTAAGATTTTTAGTCGAAAAAAATAAAATACAAAACTAACTGAAACGTCCCTTGTAGCTTATCGTTATCGAAAAACATACGTCTCTCATATTTCACAGACATCTTGTGTTACCCAAAAATATGTAATAATATTTTGAATCGATTTTTATAAAAATGTATCATAAATTTAAAGAAGAAGCTGTATGCTAGTGAAAAGTAACGTTTATGCAGAAAACATTGAAAATTTTTCACATAAAATCGAAAGTATTAATCGATTTTTTTTTAAACTTCACCATTAGTGAGATACGAAAGGATGCCGTATAACGGCCGGTCAGCAGTAAAAAAGCACAATGCGTGAAAGTTCTCAATTGAGAAGAGTTTCAAGAGTCTTTTCCAATTCTTTCTTCCAGATTAAATGACAAAAACAGTTTGCATAAATACTTTTTGTCTTGTCGTCGATAATTAGTTATGGCGGGGAAGCAAACAATAAGTGATCGGATTGAAAATTAATGTCTAGTGTAGTGGATAGCTTTTTCACTAGTATCTTTTTGAGTATAAAGAAAGTACGCGATAACAAGTGGTATAATATTTTAAGTGAGTTTCTAGATCTACAATTCGCGACACAAATGTAACGAAAAATGTGATATCGGTGTTGAAAATTTGATGCCAGACGCTTAACCTTGGGTTTTTCATGTTACAATTGTTTCGCTTTTCGCTCGATGAAAATTTATTACGAACGTTTTTTATTTTTCGTAATATTTCATGATGTCTAGGAGGAAAGAGAGAGAGAGAAAATTGAACCGTAAAAAGTATATCCGTACTTGTCATACCAAGTAATACGTACGGGCCATGGGCCATACGTATTATGAGTATATAACCGGTAATTCACTCATTATTTGTTCAATATCATTGCTTATTCATCTGCCAGAAAATCGATTAAAATCGATTCGTGTACCGGTAAAAAATATTGGGAAAAACTTTCATATTAATCTGAAACCGTGTAATTCGTAGCCGTTTTTGCGATTAACTATTTTATCAGAACGGATATTTGATTATCAAAATATCAGTAACCCTTACATTCCCATCAAACGTACTGAAGTACTTTATTCTAATGGAAAAAGTATTCAACAACAGAACAGAGTTATGTATATTTTCAAGTTGAAGTTGCCTCGAAAAAATTCTTATGTGTACTTATACCGATATCTCTGTAGTTCTTCTTCTTCTAACTGAGCTTGATCATATTTTAAAATCGGCCAAAAGTCTGTCAAGTGAGTTTCTACTAAGAATTCATTTGATCTACTTATCGTTTTCTATTGATGTGAATTAATTTTGATTATTTCATTGCACGTCTGTCAGCAAAACTTCCGTAGAATATTCTCGATTACTAGTTAAAAACCTTGATGATGGAATGAAAACATTTCCTGATGCAGGGAATTTTACTCCGAAATAGTTTTTTCTTTACAACAGACTCTAAATCGAAATATTTCTATCGAAACTTCAAAAAAAAAAAAAAAAATTATCTGTCAATTGTTGTGCAAAACTGAAGTTTTATTACTTATTCTTCCGTACTATTATTTTTGAAAATGCTGAACGATTTCAAGATTATGTTTATATGAAAAAAATCATAGATTCTAGAAGTAATATCGTCTAGTTTGCCAACAATAGATGCATTCTCAACGAGATAATTCCCGAGTAAAGATTATTTTCACTTTTTATTGTACGAGTACAATGGAAAAAAAAGGAAGAAATAAGTGTACCAATTCACCACGAAATGTAATTGAAATTGAATTTGAATATCGTATGTTTATGTATTCCATGCTGATTTTGTGTAACTCAGCCATGGTTTCTTGAGAATACATTCGTGGTCACTTCGCAGATTTTATGTCCAGTATTTATTGCACTAAAATAGATTTGTTCAGTTTTGGTCCAGTTAAAGAATATTCATAGCTATACAACGTACTTTTATGTACTTGTTTTTTTTTCCTTCCTACATATTCGAATGATACAGTACGTGAAAACAAGAAACAAATTCTACGCTTATCAAAACCCAACAGAACGTATATTTGTAAATAACGAATGAATTGAACTGAATAATATTTATATACTACCTAATGAACGGATTTTGTAATGATTCGTTGGCTATATAGATGGTAATTTGGATGCTTGGTTTTATTTTTTCATCGTTATTCCTTTAATCTGGCTCGATTTACGGAGTCGGAGTTGGAGTTGGCCATTTAAACGTGCGTGTTGCTGTACGTACGATGAACGAAGGTGACGATGGAATGATCGTGTGAGTATTTATGATGAGTGTACCACTCACGTTAGTACCCACGTTCGTTTTCGTAGCAAACCTGTTATCTCTCCTCAGCGTATATCGAGGTTACGGGCAAGAAGGTGGCGGTTTTGTTTCACTGCACGATTGCGATTCGTGTAAATTGACAATCATAAACACCACTGTGCCGTTATCATCGCAATGAAACACCAATACTCAACATTACGCAACCAAAAGACTAAAACTATTTATATAACATCCGACTAACACATTTTTTCATATTTTTTCCCTGTACGGTCGCGTCGTCGATCGAAACAACGTATAAAGTAAAAACACAAACACTAACCGGTCGAATGGCGCGATTTTGAAAAGAAAATATTTAGAGGTAAATTGCACCGTAGTGAAACGGTGAGTTAGGAGAGACGAGGGAGAGAGAGCAAAACAGTACGGAGTCGCATGTAGGTATATTTTTTTCAACGTATTTTCTATTTAACATTGTTTACACGATGACGCGCAGTCGTTTGTATGGCGAGGTTGTGTTTCGCATTCGCGCTCTCGTGAGCTATTTTGCTGGTGCATTTTCCCCAACGGTTATTTTCACTAAGCACAGTGTTGCCAACTTAGCCGCCTGTAAAGCGGTACCGTGTTTAGTGTAATGTAATTAAAACAAAGTAGCTTGCGCTTGTCGCGACGATTTTACGATTTTCATTGATAATGGCGATAGCCGAGCTCGTCGATGTTACCGAGTATTCGAATTATTATGAGTAACCATCTACGTACATACATATAATAATTGATGACGTAGATTGGTGGAAACAAGCGTGCGTCTAAGAAAAAGTGATTTTATTATATATATGTATATATGTTTATAACCAATCTGATGACGTGTTCTACCTATGTAATAATGTACTTTACACATGCCATACGATACATGTGTAATCAATTCGAAATACTCGGATACTCGAGTACAATACGTATAATATAAATGTTCAGTGGGTGATGTTCTTTTTGATTTGAAGCAAGGATAGTATTACTTTCTGTTTTTTTTTTTTTCTTTCAAGAAATACGCTCCTCGGTACATATATTGGGCCTGCGAAATTTCATTCATTTGAAGGTTTTTTTTTACAAATTCACGAATAACTTGAATTATTGTGTCGAAACATATTCATTATGAGTGCGTAAAACGAAATTCACGGTCGTTTTAGGCTAAACTAACCTTCACTGAAATGTAAAAAATACACGTTGCAAGTTGTTTACGTACATATAAGATTCTAAATAAATTAAATTCTGGACAACGAGAGCTAGTGAGTTACAAATGGAAGTTAATAGAACTACTGTGAAAGTAACTTGATTTTTGTATGGCGTAAAAGATGTTACAACGTTGGACCACCATTTATTTCGATGACAAATTTTTTTTAAATATTACGCCTGCACTTTTCTGTGCTTATTAAACGAGTAACACTGCTAACCGAAACGTGGATAAAGATCGATATTCCGAAGAATGCGGGGAAAATACGGTACCAGATAATTCGGCGTGAGTTTGAAAATGATGAAAGCGCCTCAGAGCAGATATCTCGTCGATGTTTCCATTATATTCTGTGTCTGTATTTGTATTATATACATTTTATATCGTATCCAATACCCACATGCGTATACATAGGCCTACGTAATATACCTACGTATGTACGTATATACGTAAGTTATAATATGATACGTAAGCCGACGATAATACGTATTTCTATGAGTAAAAAATCAAATTCATCCGAGATTCCCAAGTTCAGCACTGGCTGAAATCGAACGGTAGTGATGCGGCAACAATGTAAACATGTTTATGAATTGACTTCGGTCTCAGTGATATACAATACATGTACGTGTCGCGTCGGCCCACGTTATTATTAATATTATTACAAAACTGTTCATTTTTACAATGCATATATTACCGTCGTAACGAATGGTATGAAACATCGAATTACGAGTATTTTAACTCGACCGATGAATGATACATTCGATAACGCCTAGTTAATTAGATTGAAAGTTGCCTTTCATCACGTTAGGATTGTGCCAAATAAGTTTAAGTACCCAGCATTACCCATCGGCCAAGGTTCGAAATAAACGAACGCAAAAGGTGGGAGGTGATTTGACTAGCAGATGCGTATTTTTCACTCATCTGTCGACATTTCGAAGGGTAGCCGGCAGGGTATTCAATCGGGTCTTTTCAACTTCTAAACGTGAGTTAGACATATGGAAAAGAAAATAATAAATGATGACCTTCGGAGTACATATGCAAGTCGGCGAGGGTGTAATATTGAGAGCGAATAGCTGGGGCGTTGAAGTCTTCAATAAATTGACGTTTGACGTTGGAATGCGAATTTTTCTTTCAGCCGAATTGTACTATTTTTGGATGGCTTTCCCGGGAAAGCTCGCATTAATTGAATTGATAACTGATGTACATAAGTATGTAGTTGTGATATATGATTTTTAACGTATTCTATGTTGTATGTGGCTATTTCTTGCCCAAGTCATCGAAATCAATCGAAATTATTTCGGTGGAATAAAGCTTTTCTTTTTTTTTCAAAGAAATAGCTTCCAACATGTATTAGGTCTTTTTTTCAATCATACGTATCATCATGTGACGAAAATAAAAAGTCATTTTAAATAAAAAAATAATTGCGAACTTGCTTGAGATCTGCTGAATTGAAAGTTTCTGTTATACTTTTAAAAATGCTATAAAAGGGTATGGATGACTATTTGCACTTGGGTATCAGAATTTAATTTTTTAAAGGACTATTTAGGCACTAGTAATAGATGATTTTTAGGTGGATGGAACAGTGGAAAATGTACTTTGGGAAGGATTCTTACATGCTCGTAGATTTTTTTTTCTCCGCGAATTTTCGACCGATTTTTTTCAAACGTTGTATGAATATGAAGGTACTTTGGGGGAATGTTGTGTGGAATTTTTTCAGAATTTTCGGACCCCAAACATTACTTTGAAATGAACTTTGTAAACTTTGGAAGGACTTGTAGAATCTCTTTCTGAGTTGAAAAATTGAAAAAATTTTCAAGAGTTAATAATAGGAGTATTTTACACTTTTCAGAATTTTTTCAATTTTTTTTCTAGCGGCTCGTTAAAAAGGTCACTTGACACTTAAAAGCTGAAAACTCGAAAAAATTTTCTGTAATTAATAGAAGTATTTTACACCTTTCAGAATTTTTTCAAATATTTTGTAATGATGAGCCTCCCCTGTGAAAAAAAAAACTTGTACGGGAATTATTTGATGTTTAAAGGGAGTCTTACAAGTCCCTCCAAAGTTTTCAAAGTCATATTTAAAGTCCGAAAAATTTGAAAAAATTTCACAACACTTCCCCTAATAAGGGAGCTACCCTAAGTGTTAAACGTCAAATGAAAATATTTTTTACAAGCGTATGGAGCATTAAAAATTAATTCTACAGCCAAAATTTCACTCGATTCGGAGAGTGTGGAGGTATGGGGGGTGTGATTTCCAAAAATTTACAGATGACACCGGCAAATTAACAAATAACAAACTAACTCGACTTCATACTGTGTTTAGGAGCTGCTTTTTTCACCACGTACTACCCTTCATATGAGCCGAGTAGAGGTGGAATAGTCACCCAGATTCGCGGTCAACATCTCTTGGGGGTATTTTTAGCCGCCCGAAATAGAAAAAGTGAAATAACTCGACTTCATAAAGCATTTAGGGGCTAATTTTTTCAGCGCTTATTTTGCCATCACTTTTTCTATTTTTTTAAATTGCATTTTATATGGCTAAAAATTCACCTCCAAGATGTTTTACGTGGATCCGGGCAACTACCCCTACCTCCAAGTGGCCCCCTGTGGAGAGTAGTACGTGGTGAAAAAATTAGCCCCTAAACGCGGTTATGAAGTCGAGTTATCTCGTTTTTTTTGTTGATTTCGAAGTGTTATTTGTCAATTTTTTGATATTCCGCCCACCCCTCAGTATTCCCCTTCCACGGAGCTTAAGGGCTGAAATTTTAGCTGTTGGGATAATTTTGAATGCGATATACGCCTGTAAAAAATGTTTTTTATTTGGCGTATAACATTTAGACTAGCTCCCTTGCAAGTACTTTCATATTCACACCAAGTTTGAAAAAAAAAAAAAAAAAAATCGATCGAAAATTCAGGATGAGAAAAATAAAAAAGGTAAAAATTCTCCCTACAGTGCATTTTTCATTGTTCCATCCCCTAAAAAGCATCTTTTACTAGTACAAGAATAGTTCGTTAACAGAATTAAATTCTGAGAACCAAGGCAAATCGCCCTCCTCACCCTCCTATAGCCTTTCACGTCATTTTGAAATATTTTCTACTGAATTGTATGTTCAGTATTCGTTACAGCAAACTATAACATGAATATTTACGAAAATTTTACAAAAGCAGAAAAAAAAACACGTTTATGTGATCAATTTTATTATTTTAAAACTTGTTCGTCGCAGCGTAGTTTCAAAAATTCGCCATTATTGTAGTATTTTTTGAGAGAAGAAGAATATTGTACGCGGGATACCACGCTTAGTATTATTTTCAGTGTTTTGGCTTGTAGTTGATATGTTGGATTGTTGAAACGCCACTTTAGAATGTGAGCCATTTTGAATTCTGCACCGAACACACCCCGTACCAAAAACGCCATCACAATGCATTAGCCCAACGTTAGATGCTGTTTTCGGTATGCGCTAGATTTTCTTTCATAAAAACCAATATAAATGACGTCGTTTTTAGCTCGGGTGGTCTATGTCTGTACAAGGTTAAAACGTCGGCCTTTCAGTGTAAAAGTTCACATTTCACGCACATTGTTTGCCACGGTAATTTATAATTAGTCGAGAAATTATGCGATATTCGCATCGCAGTTATATTTATTTTCTTACTGAAAGAATTCGCACTGTGAATTTTCACTTCGCTCGCTAGTTCTTGCAGCTAGTAATTCTGACCTAGGTAACGAAAAAGTTTCAAAAAAAAAAAAAAAAAAAAAAAAAATGAAAAGACGAAATTTTTGTTTAGTAAAAAGGGGAAAAAAAATTTAAAAAAAAAAAAAAAAAAAAAAAGAAATGAAACGACGAAACTTTTGTTTAGTAAAAAGAGGAAAAGTTACGTACTTGAGCCAAGTTTTGGAAAATTATTACGAAGTGGCGTACACAGTGAAAAAAATCTCAACTTGTGTTCATTTTTATCTATCATAAACATCGTATCATGTTTTATGTAATAGATTTGAGAATTGACGCGAGAAATATTTTCAGTGATTGCCGAAACTAATCAGCTTGTCGAAGTTTCAACGTAGTTAAAAGTTTCTCGTTGAATTATTAACTATCCAAATTTGAGCGACTATGTAGATGCGTAAATATACGAGGATCGGTGGGGGAGGGGGAAGGAAAGGCTGAACAGAGCATCTTTAATGAGAAATCTTTTTTGTGATAATTTTTTTTCGAGTAAATGATGAACAATTGACTATTGAAATGAGTAAATTAAATGGAGTCTGATCGTATCGCGTTTACGTGTATCTTGAATATTTAAAGATGTATATAACTCACACGAATGGGGGAATGATCTAATCTTTCTGAGCTATTAAACTGATGAAAGTGCCACGTCTTGCCTGGAAAAATGTGCAGGGTAAGCAAAGTTGACGGTGCGACAATTACGAAAGGTACGATAACGTTCTACTGCAAATTAAGTGCATATTGTGCACATAATGTGGTACGACTTGAGATAAGCATCGGCTGTATTAAGCACGTTTTTCTCGAATGATTAAAATTTTCTTACATTTATATCGATGGCATGAAGTAAGCAATAATACTTAGTTAATAATTGAGCTCGGAGAAGATGAAATTAGTGTCGATGACGACTGTGTTCAAGTTCTTAATCTTATACTTCAAGTTATAATATGTAGTTGAACAAAATTATGAATTTCTCTAGCTCGACTCGAACATTATCAAAATGTTGCTGTAAAACATGTATTAATATTGAAAAAATATTCGAATAATGATCTATAGAAATTCATCGTTGAATCAATAATTTTTGAATAATCATGTACGAATGTTCAGTATTGGAAATATATACTTCATCGGAATCCTGTGCAAATCATTAATATTAGTTAGACTCGACTAATAAAACAGCTCGTGATGACGAAAGACTTTTATTTTTAATTCAAGCGTCTATGTTCAGTTTCAGTTACTAGTTGAATTCGAGTAATTAAAAATTACGATTTAAATTTGTAACATTTTCATGTGAAAACCAACCTAGAGTTTAGGTAAATCTAATACATTTGTTAACCTCGTGGAAAAAGTACTAAGACAGTTTGAAGATTGTCAGTTGAGTTTTTGTTTCATGTCGATGATTGCCTTTCACCTAATCTTTGAAAAAACTCGCATATCGTCCCATAAACTGTAAAACCGTCGAAGTGCCAAAAGTGAAATTTTACAGGAGAAACGAAAAACGTTTCATATTTAACATTAGTCTTATAGCCTTATCAGTGAAATCATTGCGCCTAGTTTGTTCAGGTATTAAAACTGTTGAATTCTTTTTTCCAACGAGTACAAAAAGTGGCGTTTTGACGGTTTTGCAGTTTATGGGACGATGTAGACTTGAATTCAGTTGTCAAGGTTGAAATGAAATAGCTTATATTATTCGCCTATTGTTAATAATAAACGGGTATAACTATTCAGTTTCCCACTGATACGTAAATGCAAAATTTACTCGTCACAAATTAATTTTGAAAATTTATTGCAAGCGCCAAATTTGGCACGAAATATTTGAAGGTTTTTATAAGCCAACAAAACCTAAAAATGTCAATAATACTTAATTATAACGAATGTTAAATCATATAAACACCTTATACCTACCTAAATGTTCATAGTCCATATTTGATAGGTATAAATAATATAACTGATGCCTATTTACCTTCTACGACGCATGGTGGCCTTTACGAGCACTCACATTAGATACATATAAAGGTGTAGCTCATGTCTTCAAATCATGATGATCTTTCGAAGTGAATCCAATTCGCCAACAATATTGTAAATTTTTTCTACCAAGATGAAGTTTGTGCGAGAAAACTGAATATGGTTTTTTGGCGAAAACTTTCACGCACACGAAACGATTAATTTGTGGTGTATACTTTGAAATTAAATCATTGTAATATTTATATACCATGTTAAGTACGTACGAATTAATTTTTTTTTTATTATAAAAAACAATTTGATTGGTGGTATCGAAGGAGGAATAACGCGCGCGTATGTGCTATCATGAAATAAATATAGGGAACACTAATCTGCATAGGACTGTAAAAATTCAAGAAACAAGCGTAAATTAATTACGATACGACGTGACATTACCACTTGCACTCGCGTTCTTACATGTTGGCGAACTTATTTGTTTAGACAAGTGGAAATCGAGTGTAAAGACTTAGACGAGTTGAAATTACTTACTCACCGCCATCGTCACTGCGAAATAGAACGGGCATGGTTCTAATACGAGTATCCCTACATAAATAACGATGGTAATTGATGAAGCGTGGTCTAATGAAGAATAATGAATTGACTCGAATAGTTTTTCAAAACAGCAACACTTCGTGTTTAATTTTAATTGTAAATATTTTGAACAAATATCGCAGGATATAAATTTTGAATCCGTGGTTTTAATTATTAAATGACAGCCAGTGCAAGGAACCAAAACGTGAACCGAAACCGAAATCGAAAAAAAAAAAACAGAAATAGTCAAGGATTCGGAGCGGGAATTGGAGGGACTTGAATCAAAAACCTTGGAACTGGAACCGGTTGGACCAGAACTCCTCCCTCCGGATCCCTGAATTTTTTGAGTATATTAATCATAATAACATGATAATGATGTTTCTGGAAATGAACGAATTTGCATTCCACTTACATGCAAGAAGGTGGAGGAAGAAGGGCCCCCTCCGGTCGATTTTTTTAGAACCGGAGCCGGAGCCGAAGATACCTTTTAAGAAATCGTGGAACTGAAGGGACTTGAATGAAAAATCCTGGATTTGGAGCCGGAGTGATCAGATCCCCTCTCTCCGGATCCCTGAAAAAACTGCTGATCAACTGAAACCATAACCAAAACCAAAATCTTTCGTAAACCAAAACAACACTGAAGTCAAATAAATTTGATATTTGATTCGATTTTGGTTTTGGTATCATTTGATGCGGAAATGGACTGTGAAAACTGTAAAAAGAAAAAAAGAAAACAAACAGCTTTAGAAAAAAGAACCATTGAAAATATGAAATGAAATTTGGTTCAGAGATGTGGTTTTGACTTTTTAACCTGCCAATGATGTCACCGAGTTATATCATAGATGTGTAGTACGGAGAGATATGAGAGTTCAATGGTGCCGCTGGCCTTTTCCCCACAAGCAGCGCCGTGCAGGCATGTAAAAATATGACCAATGAGCCATTTCAAAGTTTCGATCCAATTTGCATCAATTTAATTGCAGGGCCTCGTGTACCAAAATTTTTCCTAATAAGTTGGTCATATACATATTTTGCCTGTCTTCGATATAGAAAGTACAGCATTCCTTTGAATTTTATAAGCTCGATCAAATAATCAAAATAGACAAATTCTGTATATAATTAAAGATACTGCCAGAGTTGCTAACTGCACGGTACAGTATTCAAAACCACAATTTGGGCAAATTTTTTCTTCTTAAAATTTTATACTTTGGATGGGGGGAAGGGGCGGAGGTAATCGAACAATGCAAAGTTATGAGAACAAAAAATCTCGAAAGTTGAAATATTATTTCCATTACCAAAACTATAACCGATATCTGATTTGGTTCTATTGTAGACACTTAAACACCAAGATGGGAATCTCCTGCTTCAGCGGTAAAGGGATTACTTTTAGAGTTCCGCTTGTTTTCCCCTGTAGAAGCGCTGTTCACTAATTCGGCGACAGTCATTGGTCACTCAGAAGTTATTCTTTCTCTAGCTAGAATATAGAAATCCAAAAAAATGAATCTACATCTCATCTGCGTCTGAGATCTTGACCAATCAGAATTGTGAACAAGTTGAACAAGAATTAGTGAACAGCGCTCCTAACGGACAAGTTTTGAGGAACTCTGAACCAGTACCCGCTGTTTCCCATCTTGGTGTTCCAGTTTCTATAGGTTCTGTGCACTGATTAATAGATTGATTTTGGTGCCGGGGTTGTACACGAGTCTGAAACGATTTGAAGTTGAAACGGATTCAAGAATTTAACACATCCTTTCGATCTGCATACCGAATTTTAGTTTTCTTCCACATAGAAGTGTACCTCTTACTCTGCTCCTGCATTTGAATCATACTTGGCTACTCCACTGCACTCGATACAATAGCAAATGCTATAGCAGGGTAAAAAGAACGATTTGTTCTTTGATCTCAGAAATCAAATTGATGAAAGATGATTTTTCAGGGTATTTGCGATTATTTATCCCGTCACCGAGGGGAGGGGGCAGTAAAAATGCACTTTCGGGGGGATTTTTACCTTAATTTTTTTTCTGTGCAAATTTTTGACCGATTCTTTTCAAACTTGATATGAAAGTGAATGTACCCGAAGGAAGTGTTGTGGATTTTTTCAGATTTTTCAAACTTTTAGTATGACTTTGAAAACGTTGTGGAAGCTTGTAGACCTCCATTTTAGGGTTAGCAAATCGAAAAATGTTTCTCAAGTTATTAGGTGTATTTTACAGCTCCCATAATTTTTTCAAATTTTTTGAGACGGTTGCTCTCCCTCTACAGCCCTCAAAAACCATCCCAAATAATTCTTATTTTATTTATTTATAGTGTAGGATATTTATTGTGTTCTTGTACGTTTTTCACTTGAGGCTTCCTTAAGACTGTATTGAGGAAAATTCAAATTTTTTGGCCGTTTTATTTGGTGGAGCTTTTTATATATTGTGAGTAACATTATCTGTTTACTCGTATATTCCAAAAATCAGCCTATTATGAATTTTTTCCTAGCCTAAACTTTATTTGACTGCGCGTTGTTTTTTTTTTTTTTTAATTTTTTTCTCTCTGAATTTATTAACCTTTCATGAACCACCTTAAATTTGACTACCAATGCCAAATTTTTTATATTTTTGAATTATAATTCATGCCCAGAATGACATTGGTTGTCTACCTAAGGCTGGATTTTTCATACCCATTGTTAGGTCTACTCAAAGACGTAACAATAAAATATTAACTAGGGAGACTAGAGAAGGGCAAAAAATTGAAAATTTGAAATTTTTAGTCATCGTAAAATGCATTTTTCGAAGTGTGCAATCAATCAGATAATTAGCAGTATTTAACGAACAATAGTTGGAAATTTTAGTACCTTTCTTTTCTTCTTTTAGCAGGCAAGGGCTACCCAGTTATGCTCATAGGCTTGTGTTGAATCTGTTTTTAATTTGTGCATGTTACACTTGGCTAATAGAACTGAAACAAGATACTACAACTCTTACTTTTAAAGGTACAGATAAAAATGTTCTCTAAATATTACCGCTGTATAGGTGCACACGAGACATTATTCATGGTGCATTATTGACCTACTTGCATACGTATTATATACCTAGTGTTTTACATAATGCTGCATTTCCGGCTTAAATCTAAGTACATTTTTATTCATACATAAGTATTGTATTTCTTGTTTTGAATTTCTTCTATTTTATTTTTCTTTTTTTTCCCTCTCAAGTTCTGTTGTACGAACTCCCAACAAAAGGATATGTGTATTCTTATACAGTATTGAAAAGAAACAGAAAGACAATTCATGGAAGAAATGTAAAAAAACGGGAGCACATTTAACGTATGCACTTTCAACACATTCGAATAATATTCAAATTGAAAAACTTTCTCGTCTCCCAAAACTGTTATGAAAAGAAGCTACGTTTTATGAAACAGGTTTCTTCGAAAAGTGTTTCAGGGTTTGGATTGTGGTAGTTTCGATTTTAAAAATGCGACATACTATGTTTGTTGCACCCCTGCAGTTTGACCAATTCTTTTGTATAGTGTACTCGTAATTTTATTCAAATTTCAAGTTTTATTTATCGATTAAAAATAATTAAATCACTCCATTTCATAAACGAGAAATTATTCTTTTAAGATCTTCTGGTAATTGACTAATTGGTAGTACGTAACTGGATAATTATGCTCATACGGTATGTTTATCATGTCTGTATAAGTACTTTGTTTTCACCAACATAACATTCCGGTAATAATTATAAGCCTAATGTAAAATAAAATTCACACCATTCTTTATGGCCGTTCAACGAGTGACGAGGGAGTCCAGTGACGTTCACGCGTTTCTTTCGAATGTAGAAGCCAACTTTTTTGTTAACGTGCAGCATAATTATGAATTTTTCGATTGTTAAGTACTATTTTTAAATTAGAAAAATGGACATATCTGATACGATAATTATTGATACGAAAGTGAATTACATAAATGAAAATTATAATTAATGAAATACGCGTATGATATGTAATTCGTACGATGAGCGGATTAATCGATGCTTTGATAGCACAGATCATACTGTTTGAAATTTTATATCGAACAAATTAAACCGAGTATTTATAAACATTTATTCATATGTATGATGTTGGTAAGCTGATTTGAAAGTATCACTGAATTCTAGCGTGTGTGTTTTTCAAAGTGAAGAAAATGGCGGTACGTGTGATTGGTACCCTGGTACGTCACGTATATTACCATTACCATTACCATCATACGACTAATGAATTTCCCTTCGATTCCCGCTCATTTGGAATACTCGCGTATCCCTACTTTGTTTCGTCGTAACGACGAGCTGACAACGTTGCTTTGTCGGTAGCCGCCATTAATACAACCTCCGGCTGCCCTCAACGTTTTCCGTTAGTTCGACGCGAGCGAAACGATTCGTACCGGAAACGCCATCTACTATTTATCAGTGGTATTAACTTTCTGCAACTCTAACTTGGAAAAAACACCGCAGAGAGCAGCAGGGTTTGATTATTTTAGCGAAAGGAGGGAAACTGCCGAATTTATTTAGGCCCACGAAACTTGGAAGTTTTATCGTGCATTTTTTTTTACAACAATGAAGTACATAATAGAGCTGATTTGTAATTATGGTTATCAAATTGTATTTTTCGAAATCGAATAATTTTAGCATTCATCAACGGATAGTTTAATTTAATTAATCATAATTCGGATCGAAATAACCCTAATGACGATTGAAATTTCTTTTTTTCAGTGTACTGAATTTGAAAAAGCTGGCGCTCAAATCGGAACAACCCCTTCAGATGTGATTGAAGCCTCCGACATTACTTTTTCATGTGTTGCGAATCCTCAAGCTGCTAAAGAAGTGAGTATCAGTATTTATTTAATTAATTAATTATTTACTGATCGCACAAGATTGTTTTATACCGAGTTGTACGAGTTTACTTTTATCTATCATATTTACGAGATGGACAATTTGATATGATTTTTTTAAAGGAGAAAGGAAACTGAAACTGACGGTGTATAATTAGTTATACTCGTAGGTGGATCTAAGAGGGCGCGTAGGCAAAGCCCACCCAGATATTGAATTATCCCCCAGAAAATTTTTCGCCGTATGATAAATATCCAACCAATGACCGAAAATTTTTGAAACTAATTAAATTTATAGAAAATGTTCAGAAGAACATCGTGAAAATTTATGAAAATGTAAAAATTTTAGTAACATTTAGAAACCATTCTGCTAAAAACCTTGATCTTTTTCCTCGTAAAACCTACAAAATTGAAGGTAAAACTTCGAAAAACGCTCTTTTTTTTCTTTAAAAATCCGTTTGTATTCAAAATTTCGTCCTTGCCTCGCTCGGGCATTCATACATTTCCATTTCAAACCAAAAATTAAGTTTCCAACCACCACTCAAATGCAAATATTTATTCCATTTTTTTGTGTACCGTGCTTGGGGCTTAGCCGCCGCCCCCCCCCCCCGCAAACAATTCACCAAACTCCGTCTATAGCTATATTTACATATTTATAACAAGTGTACGAGACGTGTTGAAAATTTTTCTTCGACGCATTAATTAAAAATTTTTGCGTATAGATGGTTTTCGGAAACTGCGGTGTCTTATCGGAAATGGGGCCAAGCAAAAGTTACGTCGAAATGACTGGAATAGATGCTGAAACTTCTCAAGATATTGCCGAAGTATGTTGATAATCTAGCGTTACAGCTGTTCGATGCATTTCCTCTCCGAAACTATGAATTTAATGTATATGTGTATTTTGCTCATCGTAGGGCATTACTGGCAAAGGAGGTCGTTATTTGGAAGCTCAAATGCAAGGAAGTAAAGTGGAGGCAGAAGAAGGCACTCTAGTTATTCTCGCAGCCGGTGATAAATCGCTGTTCGACGAATGCCAATCTTGTTTCATAGCTATGTCAAAAAATTCTTTCTATTTAGGTAAGTGTAGTTGTCATTTTTTACATTTTTATTTATTGTTGTTCTTTGTTTTTTTTTTTTTCACAACAAAACCTGTAGTTGTATTATCTCATTATGGGCCACGATTAAAGAAAGCAAGTTTTAAGACTACGCGTTTATATGCGACAAATTGTAAGGGAGATGTTATTCGCGTTCTTCACAATTTTATAATTAAGTTGGTAATTAAGCAGATAGCTAGGTAGTTGTGGTGCAACTGACGTTATTTTGTCCGTACATCACGAAGGGGTTGAAAAGTTGAATAATGAAACTAGGATAATTATATTTTAGGAAATTCCTTTTGTAAAACCGTATGTAAAAGTTGATTATTTTTTTCTCTTCCAACTTTAACGGTAATCTCGTATTCATGTTGCGATATTTCAAAATGAAATGTAGACGTGGTCGTGGTCGTCGTTGTTGTTGTTGTTATTATTGTATTTTTACCTTCGTTGAATTACGTAACGAAATTACTGCCGAGTTGTAAAATATTATTATTAATTCATTTGTTTTCTTTTTTGTTTTCATTCGCAGGCGAAGTTGGAAATGTTTCGAAAATGAATTTAGTACTGCAGCTTATGCAAGGTATTACGCTAGCCGGACTCGCCGAAGGAATGGCATTAGCAGATCGAGCTGGTCTGCAACAGAAAGACGTTCTCGAGATTCTGTCGTTAACATCTTTAGCCTGTCCAGCGTTGATCGATAAAGGAAATTGTAAGTAATCTGAAGTTGACTGTTTTTCACTGTAAGACGAAAGTTGATGCGTAAAATTGAGAAATATTCTTCGTTGAAACTCTGCTGTAGTCACTTCTTTCCACTATTTAACGTTTATTAATTTCTGTTTTTCATAATAAGTATAAATACCTTGAGGGTTATGTAGCTCTTTCGTGGGTTTGACGTGATATTTACAAAGTATTTTTGATTTTATTTTCAACATTCACTCGAGAATGTTAACGTGATATGTGTGCGTAGTGAAGTATTTGATGTAAACTATTACGTAGTGTTTTCCGTTCAGACAAAAACTCGTCAATTCATTTCGTTTTTTTGCTAATGTTTTTTTTTTGTTTTTTTTTCTGTTTGCAGATATGATTTTGGGAACATTTAATACGAATATGCCACTTCAACACTTACAAAAAGATATGAAACTATCGATAATGCTTGGAGACCAAGTAGAACAACCATTGCCTTTAACTGCTTCAGCGAACGAAGTTTTCAAACACGCCAAAAAGCTCGGATACGGCCATCACGATGTTTCCGCTGTTTATATTAGAGCTCGATTTTAGCCTGAGTTTTTCATTCATTCGTTTTTATGTGTTTGTTGTTTTATTTTTATTTTTTTTTCTTGAAAATATTAGTCGTCGGACATTTTTCGAAAGAAAAAATATTATCGTTCATCGATGTTGCGATGTAGGGCGCGACGCGACGTAATAAAATAAATATGAAAGTGTACAATATATTTTAATATTGAAAGATAATCTTGTATGATACGATATTAGTGTATTTAAAGATGTTTTATAATGGGAAAAAATCACCTTCGGGATAGAATTAATATGAACCATTTTTTATAAATACATTATGTATAATTTTTCATCGGACGTTTTTTTTTTAACGCCAAGAAATTTAATTTTTATTGTAAAATTTTTTTCCAAGTTGAAAGTTTAGTTATACCTTTGATTAGATGACATTTTGTTTCTTCTTCTTCTGTTTAATAATTGTTTTTGTGGTACCTATAATTTTTCTGTAATTTTTTCTTCTCTCATCAACGGACATCATGTAAACGATGTTTCAATTTCTTAGGTTCGCTTTTTTGTACGTTTGCGTATTACGGTGTTCTCGCTGAGTACTAATTGTTTCTCAAAGGTATATATGTAGGTGTAGCTGGGCAAGTCACATAACACGTAATTACCTGTAAAGTGCACCGATTCTTTTGCTAATTTAGGAAACGAGTTTATTTACTCTTTTATTTTGTAAATTACTTAATGATGTAAGAATTAATCATGTAAACAAAAAAAAAAAAAAAAAAACTGTATCGAGATGTGGGAATTTGAAGACTTTATAAGAATTAACAAAATATTTTACTCTCGTGCAATTATAAAGATATAAGATTCTCGCGTCTCTGGTTTTAGAATTGTTTTTTTTTCAAATATCTTTTTATTTAGATCATATCGTTATAGACTAACGAATAAGGCGTTGCGATATACAAAATTTAAACGCAGGAAAGACGCAGGTTTCAAATTTCGTTATAATTTATCTACCATTCATAAATATATATCCGCTTGCGATCGTGTAGCCGGTACGTGATTGAATATAGGTAGTCTACTACTTGAAATTTTTTAAAAAGACATTTTGTAAGATATTTGAAAACCTTATAATAAACGAATTGACTAAATGATTTCAAATAAAATTTTTTTTGTCTTCACCTTGATTGATTTTGCTGTACATATCGGCTAATATTTAAATTGGGATTCATTTTTGTTAGAGCTTTTTTTTTCGAGTGAAAATAGGAGTACCTATTTTTCTTTAATTTTTGTTTTTTTGTTTTGTTTTTTTTTCGTGTGGCATTTTTAAAACATTGCGATACTAACATAGAAACCGCTCATCTATGAGATGATTTAAAATAATATTTCCTTTCATCGCAAGAAACATATTTCGAACATTTTATGTATTTGAACTTTTGAAGTCGGATATTTGTAGCACATTGATCAATATATCATTGTTATTGTAATAGTAATTTAAGTTATATACATACATGTATTATGTAATAAATTTTTTATAAACTGTAACGTGGTTTTTCCAAGGGTTAATTCAAATTGAATTTTAGTGTAATTATGAAATACACTTGATATAGAATAACAACGAACGTAATTACAATCAGTACAACAACGGGAATCAAATATTGCAGACAAGGCAATTTATGAACAGCTTCAGTCGGTACTTCGTCCATTTCCCCCGCAGTAATCAGTTCAAAACTATCGGCGGCCGGAATGGTTGTATTAAAAAAGTTATTACACTGATAACGAAAATCGTCCACTGGTTGTGTAGCTAAGAGCAGATCTGCAAAGCGAATGACTTGTTTTTAAGCGAAACGTTTGTCAAAAATATAAAAGACTTACCGCCGCATAAAAAAGCAAATGCGAAATAACAGCTCCATTTTTGAGCAGAATTTTTCGATCGTAAATATGATCTCGTAGCATAAAAATCGCATTTCGAACAAGGAGTACCAACAATAGGTGAATAATCGTTCGTTATATTGTTACTGAAATAAAGCATACCGTACGCGCAAACCAAGTATGTCATTAAATGTGTTTCGTTATTTTGTACCAAATAATCACAACCAATTTGCAATACGGAACCTCTTCTAAGTAACGCTGTCCGTCTTAAACAGAGAACAATTTAATTTTTTATTTAAATAGTCACTCAAATTGCTCATCTCGCCTTTACATCATGGCGAAACTTACCTGTTGAAATTATTCTCTTGAAAATATTCGCTCAACGCATCTTCCATTTTATCGTAAAGGTATAATGCATTGGTGTTGTTGAGTGATCGAATGCGTTGTCCTATTACAACTTCTATGGCCACAGGCTTATCAAATCGTATCGTTTTTTCTGTTTCAGACCCTACGTAAATTGATATTATTTTCCGATTTAATTAAACACTGCCACGTTGGTGGATGTATTCGAAAAGATCGACCTATTTACTACGAAATAAAATGGCATCACGTTTTTCTATCTTTCTTTCCTTTTTCTCTTCCCTAAAGTTTGTAGTAAATTTACACATCTATCCGTAGATATTGAAAATGACGCAGATTTCATTACAAATCTGATTTACTCAAGCCTACACTTGTGTGTCTAATTTCAAGTGATAATGTTTGATTTTGAAATCGTTCTAGGCAAGCAAGTGCCATAAACAATTGAACTTTATTCGGAATTTTTCAAGTATTAGCATGATTTACATCTCATGATTTCTAATGCATTGCATTTGTACCAATTCATCTGTTGGCAAAGAATGACATATTCGTACACACCAATAATACTACTTAATTACTCCATTTTTTTGATACTTCATCATTAGTAGCGTTTTAGCACAATCAACTACCACGTAGACTTGGGCTAGGTTAACACCACGTTTTTACCGTCCAGTCAGTCTCGTATATTATTGAAATAACCGAAAAAATGGGTACGTTGGTAATTTGAAAAATTGAGATTCTTTTTAATATAGTCGATGGTCAACGATAAACGTTAAAATGCTAAAGGAAGTTTTCAGCGAAAGAAGTCCAATTCTACAATCTAATACTGGTTAACTTACACTCGTTAATTACCCGAGTCTCAAAAATAACATTATTCTCATCAGTAGGGTATAAACATAACTGCGCCTTTTTACGTGCAAAAACAGCCAAACGGACATCCCATTCCTTCAAATTGGAACAATTATGAATTAATTAATGTTTACTGATGCGACTACTTTAAAACAGAATTATTATTCATATACCACATGAAATATATTTGATATACTCTTCGCGTAGGCGAAATCATTTCGTACTTCGTTCTCTTTATCGAGAATTTGCTGTATTCTGACAGCAGATAAACCACTTTTTTCACATACGAAATCAGGACAGAACTGTTCTGGCGATTCGCTCTGTATTAAAGGGAAACGTAAATTTTGTAAATACTTTAATTGAACTTGTAAAAATATCATAAGTTATTTATTTTAGATATTTGTTCCAACATTCAACAAGCGTATTGTAGAGCCGTCGAGGGAAGGGAAGTATCAGGTTCCTAGACTCGGAGCGTTGAATGTGTTGTTCAATGCGCAAATAAATTTTTTCCATTTGGAAAAAGTTGAGAAACATGGCATAAGGACTACATTTATTTTTGGGCCAAAACTTCTCTCGAGGGCCCTATCTTGATTGATTTTTAGTCAACTACTTAAACTTTTTTTTCTCTCTGATAAAAATGAAACAAAATTTGAATTCAAGATAAGGGTAGAGATACAAATCGATGATAAAAACTTTATTATTTACTAACCTCAAGGTGATATAAATCCATGCGTCTGTACGTAGAGAAATAGTCAATATTTGCTAGAGTCTCCAATAACATCGAAATTATAATAAAGTTAAACCTATTCCATGACCAGTATTTAGGAAAAAACATTTCATAGTATTTTAAAATGCATTCTTTCGTACTTCCAGTTCTATTTATCAAATTATTCCTACACATAGTCTGGTCAATTTAAATTGAATCCTGGTTATCAGAACAAAAATGTAAACAGTATGCTATTAACCAATCAAATTGCTAGAAATTTGGTGGATATTGGATTTTTAGTAATTTGATTGGTTTGTCATAATTATGTTGTAGAGATGAGGACTTGACTATAGTCTGTTCAATTTAAAAAGGACCTCGCCCTATCAGTGAACCATGTCTGTTAACCAATCGAATGCATTAAAAACCAATTTTAAGACATCCTATTGGCCAACGTCAATGATCAAAAAGACAATTTATTTCTGAAAATTCAAAAATTTTTTAAGGAGTTTTTAATACTAACCAAGAATTAGTTGAAAAATACAACGTTGCTTTTAGGTATGGTTGGCGATATAAGACCATTGATACAAACTATCAATTATACCGTTGATGTATAAATAATGAAGAAATTAATTTTGGTAATAGTTTCATCATTAATAGATAAAATGTTTTCAAAAAATTGTTTTCCCACAACTTTTTAGATATTTTGAGAATTATTTTTTTTTTGGCTTTGTTCAAAAATGAGATTTATGACTCGTTTTTTCCTGAATAGTTAATTTTAAAAAAAAGTCACAACGTTTCAAAAGTCGTGAAAAAGATGTTTTTATTTTGAAAAATATATTGAAATTTCAAAATATTATATCCGTTAATTACGAAACTACGACAAAAATAAATTTTCACTTATGAGATACGTCAAAGCAAGCCCTCACATATGATGAAATCTATCGTTGAAATTGTTGATTTAATTTTAAGATCAAAGTTTTTCCAGTTCGTTGATATTTTTATGTAGACGCCATGCATTTTTGAAACTATTATGCAGCAGTTTAATTAAACTGCTTAATATATTGAAACTACCTTTTTCCAATCATTTCGTGAAGAGATGATATTTTGTCTCTGCAGTCTACGCGACGCCTTCTAAATTCGACAATATTCTCTAAAGTAGACTTTCCGAATGACGACAACACGTTTGTTAACTGATTGTAAATTCAATTTTATTCACGATACGGAGGACTAAATGTAATGAATGATTTGAACCAAATAAAGCTCAGCTATTGGGAAAAAAAAATATTGGTATCGCATCTTACGGTATAGTAATTAAATAAATAATCATGTAAATGAGTAGAAATGATGTAAGTTGGATACCATATGAAAAAATAACTATCCCTTATATTTTGGTTGTATGTGCTACAGTATTGATGGAAAAAAATTATAATTGAATCTCTGCTGGATAACAGGTATCAGGTTATCGAATTACTTGCACGTATGAGGCAAACGTCATCGTTAACAAGTACCTACCTAACTATCCGTACTATACCTAGCATATATCGTGACAACTTAATTGCTGAATTTGATAAATTATTTCTTATCACGCTCATATGATAGTATTTGATATAAATTTACCAACTATTTTTTATATATATTTCTGTCCACGTACATAAGTATAGATATTACCATTTTCTGAATTCTCAGTAGAATCTCGTTAAATTTTTTTAATCATCTTACGCAACAGTTTGTGTTTGAAAGAATTTTAAAAATAAATAGAAAATTAAGTTTTATAATATATAACTAGGTTTTCAAATGTGGTCACTTCAACTAGCTGAGTAGGTTGGTAGCCTTTTATTTGATGGGAAAAAAATACAACACCATATTTTTCTCCTTAATCTCGACGCTGTGTTAAGAAGAATTTACCATGAAATTATATTTTTCAAAATTTACATAGGTACTTTTATTCAAGATAAGACAATTTTTCAAATGCGGGCAGAATTACTTTCTTGTACGAAAAGATAAATTTGAGATTTCGTTACGGTATTATATTTTACGAAATAAACATAATAAAATGGGCAGCGAGTACGATTGAAATGCTTACAGTATGAGGTAAACTGTATTTTTATTGCGCTTTTCATGAAGTTTCATTCAGGTCGGGTTTTCTAAAAAACAAAATTCGCAAATGCAAGTGAAAATATAATTTATTAGATAGAACCACTTCGGCTATTCTGCATTGATAAGAATGAATTTCGAAATAAGTTCGTACAGTTTCTGTAGTAATTGTGTTTCATTGTTTTTACATTTTTTTCCTACGTTTTCTCACCTATGGATTTCTCTTCGAAATTATTTTTCAAAAAATAAAAAAAAAATTAACTATAGTAAATGTATAAATGTTAAATATAGATATAACATGCATCAGTCCATCAGTGATAAGTATAAGTATAAAGCTTAAAAGGCCGAGCTTTCGTTGAATATGCAAACCTCTAGACAGGTACAACGAATATTTTTTATATTTCAGTTTGATTTCTCGTACCGTGAGTATGTTTTCTCGAATAACAACGAATCGAGGGAAAAATATTTCGTAATATGAAATGTCAATCAAATCGCGAATACCCAACCAAATTTTTTCGAAAAGTTAAATTCAATCAATGGCGCAATAATATAAATATTGTAGTCTGTAGGTGAAATTATTTCCGTAAATATGTGTACGACCATCGAATCATGCTCAATAACACTAAGTTGTATCATTGCAGGATTTCTTGAAACATTTTATGGCTACATCTTGGTAGCTTAGGCTATGCTCATCTTATCAATAATACGAATAGTTCAACGCATTCTTTTTCTTTTACATTACAATTACATTTCACTCGAAATACAAGCAAAAATAAATTACACTCGTACTTACTTTATTGCTGGACAAGGTACCTAAATACGATAACGTTCTTTATCCACTTTTATAGTACCTATATGAAAATATTGCCGTTGAAAAATTTAGCAGTAAATGTGAAACCGATGTAGGTGGCTGGATACTACCTGCCTGGTATTAAATAATAAACAGCAAAATTCTGATATCTGCCAAAGTATAGAATGTTTCATAAAAATTTGAAATACTCTGGTGAAAATGAAAACTTTTTCTTATAGTATCTTCCTCGAGAGAATGCAATACCGAATCTCAAGATCGAAGAATCTGAATTTGACGTAGGTATTTCATATTTTTGATTTTACCTCCACTAGCATTGAGTTTATCATCTCAAAATCAATAGATACATTGTCTCGTAATACAGAACTGCATTTTTGCGTCATCTGATCAAATTAGTTGGTGGAAAAAAGTTAAAGTGATAAGCCCAAACTAAACAGATACTATTTTCGTAACCCACTGAAATCATTGAATTTCATAAATTCATTTGCTGCTTTCAAATTAGACCTAAGTCAACTGTCTATACTCTATTAATAAAACTGTACTCAGCAGTGATTTGGTATAACGATTTTTTATAATTTTATTAGTATGTGATTGAGTAGATATGCAAATTCTGAAAAGCTCACAAGTTGTCTAATACTTGGAAAAAATCAAATTGTTGAGTCGAAATATTCGTACAGTGAAATTAATAATTAAAAAAATTTTAATTATTTAATTAAATATATGAATGCCTCGCGTTAAAATCAGAGCCAAATATCAAAGGTTAAAATTTAGATACCTGTATTTATTACAGATAAGTAAGTAAGTAAGTAAGTAAGTAAGTAAGTAAGTTAGTAAGTTAAGGTAATATTAAATGAGCCAAGCGGTGTTTCGAAAAAAAAGGAGGTAACGTAAGTATTAATCCAGTCAGTACACCTTTAAACTGAATCTATTTGGATTTTAATTCCCATCAATACGAAGACGTTCTTCGCCTACATATGATAATACGTTGGCGAAGCTAAAAAACCCCCGTCCCGTAAGGTATAGCTTCTGAAGAGGGGTTTTGACAACCCTTTATATAAAACAGCAAAGTTACATTTTCTGCTCACAGGTAACTACTTTCGCAATCTTTCACAAACCGTTTCATTTGAACATTTGTCTCAGGGTGTTTTAATCATGAATGGAATAATTGCTGTTAAATTTTTTAACGCGTTAATAATTTTTTCGGTTTTAATTTTATATTTAGCCAAATCAATAAATGGTGAACAAGGTGAGTTATGAAAAATTTTTTAACGCTTAACATTTATTCGACATTTTATTTTTTTATAATATTTTTAATTTTAGTTAAAATCGTAAAATTGTAATTTTTACCAAACGGTGATAGGTATCGTAAGATTAAAATCATTTCTAATTTTCGATAAATCGTTATTAATTATTGAAATTACGCGAAAATCGGTATTTTTTACGGTCGTATCCAGTCTTTATTGCAGTTCTTAATAATATTTAAGAATATATTTGTGTATACACTTATGTATCTTCAAAGTGCAATTCACCGTAAAAATTAAAAAAATAAAACTGTAGAAAACTTTACTCGTATTATGAAAAAAATATTCATAGGTATAAATTACCTTTATGCTTAGATATTAATTTGAACTCAAATTTACATTACTGATAAAAGCTTTGCAGAAGAAATCAAATGACATTTCAAGTTTCTTTCCTCGTTAAATGAATAGTACAAGTGTCCAGTAAAATTACATCATAGTATAGGTAAATACGTATTTCATATTAAGACCGCTGACATCGTGCAAATAAACACTTTTATATAAATTGAAAAATGTATTATACCAAAAGTAGTACAAACATTCGAAGCAATACAATACAACTGAACTGAGTAGGTATGTTTTATACGTAGGTATCTACTACCTATATATTTTTAATATAGTCTCGAAACATGAAACTAGAATTACCATTTGTTAAAATCTACTTCTTAAATCAGTAAATATTAATGGAAAATCTCTTAATACTCCCAATTCTTAAGACAGCTACGTTTATGCTGTTGGTATTTGGTAGATAGGAACTAGGTAGGTAGGTATTCTGAATTATCTTTTATTTGTTTTTAAAGAATTTTTTTTAATCGCAAAGAAAAAAGAGAAAAAAATAGAAACCATTTTGTACGGGATTTCCAATTATAGTGGTTAGCTACTAGCTAGGACTAACTAAAAGTGTATGGTGATATTGAACTGAAACTTAAAATTTTATTCTTTCGAAAAGTTTTACAATAAAATCACAAGGATATTAAATTCAAATAATAGCCGAATACCATATCTTTGAAACTTTTTGACGAAATTTTAATTAATTTTTTGAGTAGGTGCTAGGTACACCAATTGTAATAACCACCTGATGAATAATAAATCGAAAAAGAAAAAGAAGAAAAAATAGTAGAGAACTAAGTATACTTACACTACGAAGGATATAAAATCTAAACAAAAGAAAGAAAAAATACTTTGATTTATTTCAGTACATTTAAGAAATACCTATCTGCAGTCTTTTACATTTTTTTTTTTTTTAATTCCTATTCATCCGTTTATTTGCTTGAATCATTTGAACAAATAAAGAGAAGTATTTTGAATTGATATTTTCTATCCTATGCATATACGTAACTTATCTTAATTTATTTTACGTCTGGTGGTGGTTGGGTCATTTAAGCTGAACACTCTATTCAACTACGTAATAAATGCACATATTCCTACTTCGAAAGCTTTATTCGTTGAGAACTAAATATAATATGAACATAGGTATAATATCAAATTTCACGCGTTCAAACGATTTAATAATTTCTAGAATAGATAAAAGATACCTATGCGAAAATCATAGGAAATAACAGTACCTACATACAATTTAAAGTGTCGCAAGTTTAACCGGAAGTTTAACATTCTATTCTTTAAGCTCAAACTTTATTACATTTTTGAAGTTTGCGTTCAATTCCATTTTCAGGTACGTAGGTTCTAAACGTTTTTACACGGATTAAAGTTGAATTTTAAGTAAAAAATATCAAAAAATTGTCAACTCCTTCGATGGCAGATGATTTTGCCGAAACGACCTAGTAATGCCTAATTTTTATTGATATTACAATTAAAAAAATCATTTTGCATATTTGCGTAACGACGATTTTTTTCGTATACATAGCACTCTATTTAAAATACATTATTGCGATAAATTTTTTTTCGAGGCATGTAAAAGGTAAAAAAAAAATAAAAGTGTCTTGAGGGATAGTTATAGCGATTTCTTGTATCTATTCCTGATTTTTAAATTTGTAGGTATCGTACTTTTTCTCATTATTGTCTACAATGGTACAAATTCTGGTAGGTACGTGTTAGTTAGTTTCAATAAGCGAGATAATGCACTCTTATTAATCTAGCAGTTATCGAATTCTCTTCAGCAATTAAATAAAATGGCAGCAAATATGTTTCATAAAAACAAAACCCATTTTTGCTTACTATTGATTTTAAGGTTTTAAGCATTTCACAAAATATTATCTGTCCATATGTTCTCATTAGCATAGGCGGAGTTTGGTGTTTTGGTCCAGGGGAGGGGGAGGGGGTAGGACAGAGCTCCCAGCGTGGAAAAGCAAAAAATTAGAAAAAAACGTTTATATATTAGAAAACTAAAGTAGTCTTTCGTTTGAGGAGGACGGGGTTGGAAGCTTAATTTTTGTTACCGTTAGGAATAGGTTTTGCTTGGGCGGAAATTTTTTTCTAAATGTGATTTTAAATAAAAAGAATGTGCATTTCTCGAAGTTTCAACACTAATTTTGTGGATTTTACAAAGGAAAAAATAAGACTTATAGTAGGATTGTTTCTAAATTCCACTAAAGCTTTAATATTTTCAACAGTTTTCAAGATGTTCCGAACATTTTCTCAAAATTCTCATAGATTTTAAAACATTTCTAATAATAATTTGTATGAAATTTAGCATGCATAGAAAAATTTTCCCGGGGGGGGCGCTAATTCAATATTGGGGGCTTAGCAACCCCCTCCCCTTAAATCTGCCTATGCTCTTTAGATAGGTCTAGATAAATATTTATTTAAAAATTTTCTTCAATTTCAACTACATACTTAATACATATAAAATTACTTTTGGTTACATGTACTGCAAATCTTTCTCTCTCTGTCTTTTTATCACAAATACAGGCAACCTATTTACCTGCATAGATATATTACTTATATAATCTTCAAACTGTGGGTAAGAAAGTACATTCAATACTCGCGCTTTTTCAGTGGAATTTCCTTTGGATACAATTTTACAGAATTATTTACATTGATCGGAGTAAATGTATCTACATATGTCTTCGAAAAATATGGTTTGTTCTTGTAGCGAAGAGTTCAACTTGAGAACAAAATACCCTCCATATTGAATTGATGAAATTAAATAGTCACTACGATGCGACGTTTTTACCCAAAAGTTTCAAACTAAAGATTCTACAGTTAGAATTAATATTCTCATTTTGCACATATAGTATGTATATGTGACTGTAGATAGTTTAAAGTTTATGGATTTAATATTATCGTAACAATTTTATACTCGAAGTATCCAACCGTTGCTGTCCAGTTGGAAAAGTATACGTAAATACATTATAAAACTTTCGACATGTATTCGCGGATTACCAGAGATACGCATATTACGGCTTTTCAATTTTACTTTTTTTTTTCGAATGTTGGGGAAGGGTTAAGAAAAAAATTACGAAATTACGTCAAATGAACGTGGTAAAAATTTGGGGTCTCTGACTTGACCCGTGGCAATCCTCAAATTGGTTCAAAATTTCAATCTTTATGTACGTAAAAAGCGAAAAAATTGTTTCTTTTTGAATTTATCAGTATAATGTATCGTAGTGAACTACCTTAGGTGAAAAAAAAAAACGATTTTCACGAGAATCATCGCAATACTTTTTTCCTAATCAGTATTGCGGGTAGGAAGGTTTCAATTGGGCTAAAAAGTCGAAACCTCCAAAAAGCACATTAATGGTCCCTACAGACGAGACATGCCTAATTTCAATTTCCTATCCCAATTTGGAAGAAAGTTATGCGAGGAACAAACTCTGAGAATAAGAAAAAACAAAAATGACCAAAAAACCACATATTTGAAGCTGTAGAAGGATGAAATAGGGCTGAAAAGTCGAGACCCCCAAAGGGCACATTTAAGGTCCTAAATAAATGTACATAACAAATTTCAACTTCCTAGCTCTTTGTGGTGGGGAGATAGGGGAGGAATAATCCTTTTTCAAGGTCAAAAAGGGAGAAAACTCCTATATCTCCCCTCTTAATTGAAGTAGGGGGTTGATTTTTGGATATGCTACACAACTTTTAAGTTTCTATCAATTGATTTAAAAAGGGGAAATTTTTTCATTTCGACCCCTCAACACCCCCTCCCCCAAATTCAGGCATAACTGAATTTTGACCAGAGTTCACCTCCACTCATATATATCTAATTCGCCGCCAAACTGAGCCGATTGACCGAATTGGAGAGATTTTGGTCGGTATCGAGCGGGATGAGTGATTTTTATGTTCGTGAAAAAAAATAAAAA
>FIZR01014169.1:0-39476 GCA_900060175.1 Ferrisia virgata | reverse complement strand
TATTTCTCATCTCCCTCATTTCAAAAATTTTCATTTTTTTGTATCCAATTTTCATAAGCTGTCTATATTTTTTTCAAAACTTTCCACACTTGATTTCTCAATTTTCTCTCAACTTTTCTTAACTCGTAAAGACCCTAAAATTTAGGTAAAAATATCTTTTAACCTTTTCAAACTAAGTATCTAGCTCTTTAGTCGACGGCTATAGATTCAAGTTTTTGATTCAAATCTTAAGCAAACAAATTTTAACATACTCTTTCTGACGCAGTCCTGTTAAGAGAAAATTCATTCGTTTTCAGGAGAAAAAATGACTTATTTTTCTTAAAATTTTCATTAATTCCAGTCATGAAATTTTCAAATTTTTGTATATGAAGACGAAATATGATGTACTTCAACACATAAAAATGTATTGATAGAATACTTTTTACAATATTAAAGATTTTTTGAAATTATTTACACACCTTTATTTAAAATTTTTTAAGTAATATAGATGAAGAAATTATGTATTGTGAAGAAATTGAAATTAGTGCAGGAGATAATTCTGAAGAATTTTTTGAATTTGGGTACTTGAAAATTTTGAAATTTTTTATGAGATATCAATTTTTAATAAAGAAGAAACAAAGGAGATTGAAAACTTGGAAAATGTCTTCCAATTACCATTTTTCAAAAAAGAATTTAATTATTACAAATCTCTTGATTATGATAATTTTTATTACGATTACAGAGAACATAACGAAGTTGACATATTATATTTGTCCAATGATTTTTATACGTAGTTTCTTTAAAAAGGAAAATTTTTATGTAAATGCTGTATAACCTTCATATAGCTAACAATAAAAATTATTTTCTTAAAAATAAATACAAAATGAAAAATTATATTGTAATTGGTAATAATAATCATCTTGAAGAATATAATCAATTTATGAGAGAAATCAGAAATCTTCAAGATTTATATGCTCTTCCATTTTTTGGTGATGACAATGAAATTAATGGTAATGAAGTTTTTGAATTTTATGAACTCCTGACCCTGATTATGAGAGCGATGATTCTGGAAATGATTCCAACCTAGAAAATTATTTCGATAATCTGAACAGACTTAGGTATGATCATAATCCCGATGAATTTATTTCTGATCTTGATTCTGAAGCAGAACCTGATGAGAGAATACAAGAAGATTTAAATGAAGATGATTTAAATTAAATGTAAATAAGTAATATCAACATCAGATTCAATATCATTTTCTGGTATATTTAAATCTTTTATTTCTTTTTCAATAATTCTGAAAATGAGCTATAATATTTACCATTAATTTGTTATATTTTATTTGTTTTGATTTAGGTAAATGTTGAATTTTATCTGAAAGTGGATCCATTAGAGTTTCATATCTTGATCTTGTTCTATCAAGTGGATTTTTGGAAATATGGTATACAGTTGTTATGCTCTTGCCTAAATTTTGGGGTCATTACGAGTCAAGAAAAGTTGAGAGAAAATTCAGAAATCATCAAGTGCGAAAAATTTTGAAAAAAATATAGACAGTTTATGAAAATTGGATACAAAAAAATGAAAATTTTTGAAATGAAGGAGATGAGAAATAGGATGAAAATAATTAATATTTGTTTTAAAAAATAGTTAAATTATTAATTTGAAAATTTGTGAATTTTTATTTTTCCTGAGAGTTGAAAAAATAGGGGGTTGATGTAAACAAAAACCAGGTGGCGCAGAAAGAATATTTTATATCTTTTGTTATCTTTAACTTGACATATTTTTCTTTAATTAATACAGAATTAGAGAATTCTATTACCGTTTACATTATGGCTCTTTTTGTTGTACATTTCCTTAATTTATTCATTGCAAAGTGAATTTAATATGTTTCAGTTTTCACTTTTTCTGTTTTCTTTCATCCGATTGGTGGGAAATTATGTGTTTTGAATTTTTAAATTTTAACGGGCGTTTGATTGGTACATAGCTGATAGATACTGATCAACGTGTTTTCTTATTTCTTCGTGGTTTTCTTAAATATTTTCTACGTTTCTATTAAGCTACGTTAATTTTTTAAAATAATTTTGTTACAGTTTGCTCGCGATATTAATTCATCAACAGTTAATATTCTCAATTCACGTTTGAAAGTGAAGATTACCAATCATATCACATTAAGTATGCAATGTGTGACCTGGCGTACAATTTCCCCGTTTTGGAAGCTGATCGATCCCAATCTAGAATCTTAAATTTGCTGAAGGTACGCTATTGTAAGTAAATTCTATAAGAAGTACCTAGTCGAACTGAAAGTAATCAAGTTCAAAGGAAAGGAAACAACATCAGAATGTAAATTAACCATCCACATCCAGCAAACTCGCTCATCCGCTGTGTTTATTTACATTAGCGAAATATGCGCAAACGAGCGTTAACTAATAAATATGTAAATACCGTGCGAATAAAAAAATAAGGTATTAACGCTGACTACGTAAAGTTACCGTACGCGTTCAATGACATAAAAGCAACATTTGCAAAAGATCGAAATACTCTTTGAAGATGAAAAACGCTCGTTACTATAGAAACAGATGATATTTTGTCAGACTGCGTGGCCTCGTTTGATTGGCCATCTGTGTTCGTAAATGTGAATTAATAACTCATCTCGGATAGTTTTATATAAAAAGAAATCGATAATTTGACGTTACTTTTTTTTTTCTTCTTTTCAGCTGCCTGGATATTTTAGAACGGTAGAAGGGTGTAATTGAAAAAGAAGGACGTCGTAAGTATCTACCGATACTGGTAACCTGTATGATTTTAACCTGCTTCCTGGCTCGCGGTTGCGATAAAACGATAATAATAAAGTAAAGTACGATAGATGATTGATTATGTAAATATATCTCATCGGTTTCGTCGAGAAATTCTCCAAGAATAATCTCAGGTACGGTGTAGCAATACTTCAACTACTCAGCTACGCGGGACTAAAATATTAGCAACGATTCGATTATAATTTTTACTTTTTCAGGCTAATCTTAAACAAGTAAATATTTACGGAAGTAAATTGAAACCTAGCTATATATAATTTTGCTTATAAACTGGAGCTTCAATTTACCGCAAACTATCTCAACGGAGGAAAGTTATTTGTGAATCGCGATTCTCAAAAATAGGTATTTAAAACGTTACAGTGCATCTTCGAATCCGACGAGATAAACTTACCATGGAGAGTATTTATCTCGCCGATGTTTTGTTTGCGAGAAAAATGAATTACAGCCGAGTTTATTATCCGTCTTAAAAAGGGTGTACAGTAACCATAATATATCTACGTATGCGATGTATTTGTGAAAAAAAAAGTAAGTATATGGGGCGATGAACGATGAACGAATACGCGGATAAAGTGAAATTCAAAGAAAATTTTCATTCGCGTAAGAGGACAACGTTCGGAATGTGTAGTGAGTGCGAGATAGGGTGAAATGAAAAGGGATGCTTTTTGGTGATGTGGTTACCATGCCAACAGATCGATATGTTTAGATGATGATGGACGAAATTACATTGTATGAACTATCGTACAACTTGCTTAAAAACTGTAAATGTTACTCAAAGGTAGAAAGTGCAAAGTGGAGTATTTACACATGAGCTTCTGAAGATGGCACCGATACATTGTTGTTGAAAATTTTCAACGATTATTCCGCTTTTATCGAGTCGTAAATTTATACGGTTAAACTCGTCTGTATTTTATGGTAGCCGAGTTGATTGAAATTACCTGCCAAAGGTGTACCCTGTACAAGTTTTTAGAGCTTATTTATGCTCACCTGTGACGCGGTTTCGTTCATTGTTTTTATCGCCAAGCTGTCTAAGAATAATGGTCTAATTTAACCAGCGTTTTCACTCATTTTATCTATATACCTTTTGGTGTGCTTTAAAGGTGGTATACGGTTTTACAAATAGATCAGCTGTAATTGCTGATAGATGAAAAACCGAATAGTATCCTTTATTCCGAATAACTTGAACGGAATCATTTCAAATTATATTTTTTTTTTGTTTTGATTTCAGGTATAGGTTCGAAGGTATCTAATATTAAATTCGTGTATTGGCAAATGTAGAAAAAAATAAAATTAGTATACGAATGGTCAATTATTGTTACGATTACTTTTATCAATCCGAGGAAGAGGAACAACTTTAGATCGATAGTTCATCTGTAGACATGCTTGTTCAAGAACTTTTTTATCTTTATGAAAATTACAATAATACGTCATGTTTTCGCATAGGTCTAGGTACTAAAATAAGTATACATATAAAGTATTTCGGTAAGTTTTTACCTCGTACAATGAATAACGAATATAAGCTCTGCGTACCGTACATGGTAAGAATATGTAAGCATAAAATACGATAATACTTAAATACAAAACATTAAACTGAACCAAATGTTACAGGTAGCATGATGATAAATATGGCCAGTCTAAGGCTTCATCTCGTGCCTTATGATTATACGTATCAAACTTGACATAAGAATCCACAAGTGAAACCCGAGACTTGAGCCAGTCTTTTCTTCGTTGACTGGATTTTACCTACAGTAAATTTATCAAATACATAAGCTCATCTGTGTTAAAATAATTAAAAAAATACCATAAACGTAGTGCAACGAAACCCAGCCATAAAGGTATGTACATATCATTCTCAAGGAGCAAAATACACAAAAGGCAGAGTACCTTGCGGGTGAATTTTGATTTTGCATAATTATAATAATTCGCCGAAGTGAAATTCGTTTGTTTTAAGGTATCTCTTTCATTTCTTAATGGAAGAAAGAAGATTACTGTAACGAAAAAGCCATTCGTAATGTGTAAACTTGTTCCTGTTTCATCATTTCGTACGTGATTCTATTCGAAGAGAGCATTTGTTGTGATTCGGCTGTGAAATATTATTTAGAAGAATACAAACCGAGCCGGAGTTATAAATAAATTCTAAATCAGTTTGCGATACCTTTCAACGGATTAATCGATCCAGTTATAGAAAGCTGAATTAATTCTCTGGCAGAAAACACATTTAATTATGCAGAACCCTGCTTTTACAACACCGATGACGTAATTCCTCCCCATTTTCAACAACGTTTACTCTAATCTTCTCTGTAAATATATTTACAGGTTAAAGTATAGAGCTGGGTACCTTACGGTGATGTCAAATATAGGTATCTACGTAAATTACATCCACCCAGGGTTAACTTTCTATTCAAACCTATGTGAAATTCGTCAATAATCTTTCAATTTTCTTATTCCAGCCGACGGCGATATCTTATTCATATACTGCCGTACCTAGATATCTTCTTTTTTTTTTTTTTGGAGAATATTTTCAACGATTTTACGCGAGTTTTCCGAACGACGAAGTTATTTCAAAAAGCAACCGTACTAATCTTACGCGACCCTATTTTTATATTATTATCGAAATTCAAATCTAGTTACACATGTGTATGTTCGACGATATCATTTTCACAACGTACCTGGCATCGCTTTGTAGATTCCTGCCTCGTGGTAGACTTTTCCGCATATTGACGCGTAAATGTGTATCGTTGCTACATGTTTAAATTTCCTTTTTCGAATGGAGTACTTCTTCGCGAATGGAATATTTTACAGCGTACGGAACGACGAATGGTGCATCGTACGATGTGAAAATATAAGTTGGATTTTGTAAGCAGTATAAAGATTTCAAACGAAATGTACCACTAAAATGATGCTCGAGCTTCGTACGAATTTCTTACGAATTTGTGTGATTTTTTTTTTTTTATTAATTTTGTTTCAGATTTTAGAAATTCTCCGAAGCTACGTGTATAATGAATTAGACGAAAGATGTTAAGGCGTAACGTATGCAATTCAAATTACACCGAGTTACCATCGAATTGTGGAAAATTTTGTTAAATTCCGAAACTTCCCGTCGATTATTATACCTTAAATTGATATTTTTTACGTTTTATTCGAGAAATGGGAAGATGTTAAATGTGTTTTATGGTTTGTTTATTCGCAGACGAACGTAAACCAGCATCAGATAGTATCCCACTATATTTGTAGTCAGAAATGGGGATTGGTTCAGGTAGAAGAATGGTACAAGAAAAAACAAAACGAAAATAATAAATACCCGATTTAATTACAACACATGGAAAAAAATTTCACCGAAAAAGAAGATAAAGTAATTAAAATTCGTATTTTGTGTTCTTTGAAATGATTTACTTTTTTGCAATTTTTCCTTCAGTACGATGACCGTAAATTTCCGAAATTATTAACCATTACAACGAATAGAAGTTTTCGAGGGATTAGTTTACTGGTCTTTTGTCGCCTCAAATTAACGAGAAACAATCACTTTTGAACTAGAATCAGTTGAAGATCCAGTCAGCAGATGAGAAGCGAACGCATCTGATGTTGGAAATGTCCAACTTTGTACTCTTATTGCGATATTTTCTACAAATATTCTTACCCCTCTCCCCTCCTCTGACACATCTATCCAATCTGCAATTAATTTGATTTAAATTACGCGATATTTGTATTGTAATGAAATTGACACAGGTAAATATTGTTTGTGTATTGCAGAGCAGCCATTTTGAAAACCACGATGGAATTTTGAAATTAATTTAGTGCCTACAATTAAGATCCAGCACTTTGATTCGAACATACGGAACTGCTGACGTAGTAAAAGATGGCTGCTTTTTGCAAGAAGATCGACGTGAATTTTTCCAATTGGAATTTTAATAGGATTAACCAATAAAGTGGAAATTTTTGCAAAAACCAAAATAATTTGGTAAAATTTAAAACAAATGTTTGTTTTTTGTCGGTGAAATTATGGTTGAGATTTTGAAAAGTCTCGTTAGGGGTGTTTTTCAATTATTTATGTAAAATTATATACCTCCACGTTACATAAAAATCGGAATGTAACTATAATACCTATTTTATTATTTTTTTTAATTTTTAGGAAGTTATCAAAAGAACGGAATAACCAAACGGTTCGTTTTAAATGCTAACTTTGCCATTTTTACAATTCAAATATTTCGAATAAACACGTTGGAAGGTTTTTTGCAGACAACACGGTGCCGATCCCTCGTCATGCATTTCGAAAGCTGGCAGCGTTTGATTTCGTTATATACGTAGCGATTGTCTAATCATGCAGAATGCAGATTTTAATATTAAATATAAGAAGCTAATAGGCTGCATATTTGGAAGAATTTCATGAAAAATTTTTCATTTCAAAAATACCATTCCGTAATCATCCAGTCCGAGTCAACTCAGCACCCAGGCTAATTTACGTGAACCGAATGGACTCGACTTTATTTTAAATATATATAAACGTAAATAGGTAAAAGTAAAAATATTTTATATAATAAATATATATATATATATATGTATATTAAAACGTAACATACCCGAAATGGATAAAAACCGATGCACACATTTATTTTTGCAGTAAAGATACAGACAATATTACCGCAACATCCCATAAAACAGTAAGCATCGAGGAGACGATCGTTTGCAAGAACGTATCTGAAAATGAGGAAACAGTAGTTCATCTTTGAAAACTCGACCGCCTCCGCTTCTTCGGCCGACCTTTTACGGTGCGATGCGATGGGAAAAAACGCATGCGCTCGTGAGCTTTTTTTTCCCCATTTTCCAGCTCTGTCTCGTTCTGTGTGCCGTGTACACGTTTCCCTCGATGCAGGGCGGCTCCTATTTACAGCATCCAAACTACGGCTATGTGATTCCGCCTCTGCAAAAGTTTTTTTTTTCCCCTTTACGCTTTACATATGGAAACGGGTACACGGTTTACTTGTTCTATATACACTTTTTTTTTTGTTATTATTATTTATTTTTTTTCGTTACACAAATTTCGAATCGGCGGTGATATTCCTATCCCCTGTGAGGGGTATCCTAAGAATGGAAGTATTTCGTTTGATGGATGCAGAATGTGCCTAAACAACGAATGGCAAATTCACCGTCGCGTCGATAGAGTTGCTCTATATGTATTTGATAGGTGTATTTTGACTTGTAAACTGTGTAGGTGCTACAAAAAAATAGCCTATTTTTATTCCACGTAAGTAACAAGTTCGAACAAAAAAGGTAAAACGAGTACCCGGCGGCGTTAATGAATTTTGCGTCTCATTAGCGCAGTCTGCCGTTACCATAGATACTACGAAAGCTCCTAAAATAATTTACGATTCCTTTGAACTCGCTTAAAAGGTATCCCCCTGCTTTTCCTCAAGCTCTGCGTGTACTTCACAGACTCACGCTACCGTGTTATCGCTCCCTCTACGTGCTCCACCTGTGTGTAGTGTATATGCAGAGAGCTGCGTAGGTATATGTGTGTGTGTGTGTGTGTGTGTGTGTGTGTGTGTGTGTAGTACACTCTGTATTATTTATATCAGGTGAGGGATTATAGTTTTGATCGTTTTCGCTTTGATGCTGTACGATATGTATGATGTGTACCTATAGCGTTGGGACAATTTTATATTATATTACATTATATCGTTCATAACGTAAAGGTAGATGGCTAATCGAATGTTTTTCTTTGTCACTCGTCCAGGTTCCAGTAGCGTGTACTACTATTAATACACGAGAATAACCAGCGACAGAGAGCAGAGAGGTGTACGTACATTCGAACCAATAAAATAATAAAATTATTCGTCGTCGAGTGTTGAATCGTCGAGAGGTTAGCACTCGAAGGAAGCCGAGCTTACGAAAATTTGCATCGTACCTACTCGTGTAAGTTTCGTTAAATAGATATGCCCGAACCTCTCTAGCTAGCTCTGCACTCTGCCGACCGTCGCCATCAAATCGAATGGTAGTGGCAGCAGAGATGGTAAAAATGCAAACAATGCGAAACGCTCGGTTTAATTTCCCATCATCTCGCTTGAACTTCTATTTCGCCGTTTTGCTGTGATTTTCGACGCACGTTTTCCTATCCCTTATACTATCATTTCGAGAGGTAAGAAGTATTTTCCGTTTGCTTTCTTCGCTCTGGTCCAAAAACGTCTCTTTCTACATGTATACCTACCTAGCGACCTAGATTTTTACCAAGACAATACTAGGTACCGGATATCTAAATAATTTTACGAATAAGGGTTATAGAAATACGAGAGAGAGAGAGTTTGCTTTAACCTATTTTGCATATTAAATAAATACATATAGCTAGAGAGGTACCTACCTAGCTACCTACGGGTTTATTTTGATGCCTCACCGCATCGTATCAGCTACCGAGTAAACTCACTCTTATTCTCGAAGACCCAGAATACTATTCTAATCTTGTTCGTTTTTTTTTTGTGTGTTTGTTTGTTTTTTTTTTTCCTATTCTACCCGTAGGATATCTCTCGAGACGAAAAGTTTTATTCGTAAGATCGCCCAGTGAACTGTAACTTGTACTTGAATTACACAAGTGACAAGGTACTACCAGTGTAATAAAGAAAAACTCCTACTGTGTTGGTAATTTGCATTTTTCGCCATCCCAAAAGGATTCGTGGACGATAACGGTTCCGTCGATACTTCATTTTTATACCAGGTGATCTTCGACAACGCCTTATGTTTACCGAGTAGACTATTTTTTTAACATTTTTTTTTGTTTTTTTTCCACCATGGTGCAGGTTTTTTTTTTTTTTTTTTTAGACTATTTTTTTAACATTTTTTTTTTTTTTTTTTCCCCCATGGTGCAGGTTTTTTTTTTTTTTTTTTTGCAAAACCACGCAGTGAAAATATAATGAACGAAGCCGCCAATGGTAACGAGGTGAATTTTATGCCAGCACAAGATGGTTTAGAAAGACCAAAGTATATATATATATATATATAATGATTATAGTTGTATATTTCTAAGCTTCTGCGTGACGTTTTACATTTTTAATTAGCTATCTCTATTCGTAGAATTAACCAAGTTTCCGCGGGCATTTTGCGCGCTTTTCAACCGTAAGTGAAATATAATAAAGTTGAAATATTAATGAAAAAGAAAAAAATAATTATGGCTAGATTTTTAATGCTGGGATTAAATCGTTCGAAAATAATGAAAGCAAGAAGAGTTTTAAGAATATGACGTTAGGAGGAGGAATAGGAGTAGAGGAGGGGTGGGGGGGTTGTTGTGAATGTGAAGTTTTTAATTAACCTGATTTTCTATGATTACAGATTGTTGGTGTAAGGCGAATGCAGGGAGAGGGAGGGTATTTACAAAATCTGTTTCAGAGTCCTAGAAACTATTGAGACCATTTTGGAAGCTAACATCATTTGCCCAGTTCGATACCGACCAAAATCGATCAAATTTGAGCAATAGGTTTAGATTAGCGGTTAATTTGATATTTTTGAGTAAGGATGACCTTGGCTCGGAATTTAGTTATGCCCAAATTTGGAAGAGGGGGTGCTGAGGGGAAAAAATTGCAAAAAATTTAGCTTGTTGTATTAATCGATAGAGAATCAGAAGTTGTAATACGTATCCAATAATTAGGTTCTTAGGTCAATTAGGAGGGGAGGTATGGCAGAATTTCCCCTTTTTAGCCTTACAAACTGGGTTTTCCTCTCCCACCCCCCTTCTATAACAAAATTTAGCTAAGAAGTTGAAATTTAGTATGAAGATGTAGTAGAGGGCATAGATGTGCTTTTTGAGAGTTTCCCTTTTTTGAACCCTATGCAACTCTCACAGCCGTAAAAAACTGGTTTGGAAGGGGGGGAGTTCTTCTTTTTCGAGGTTGAAATTTGGTATGTAAACTTGGTAAGGGGTATAGATGTGCTTTTTGGGAGTTTCCAATTTTTCAAACCCATTGCAACTCTCAAACTCGTGAAAAAGTGGTTAAGGGGGGGGTTCTAATTTTTTTAGTTTGCCCTACGTATACCTCCCCTACAAATTGAGCTAGGAGGTTGAAATTTGGCATGTAGATTTAGTAGGGGTCCTAGATATGCTTTTTGGAAGTGTCAACTTTTCAATCCTTTTGAAACTCCCTCGCACGATTTTTTGGGCGATTTTTCTCATTTTTTTTTTTTATTTTGTTTTATTTTTCGAGTTATTTCCAAGCATATCCCCCCCCCCTAAATTAAGCTAAGAGGTTGAAATTTGGCATGTGCCCTAAAACTGCTTTTTGTCCGTTCCAAATTTTCAGTCCCATTGCACTTCCTCTCAGCTTCAAACAAGATACTTTTTGATATTTCTTATTTTTTGAGTTTGTACCACGCATTTCTCCCCACCAAAGTGAGATAAGGGATACAAATGTGGCATGTAGGGATTCTAGATGTGCCTTTTAGGGGGTGCGATTTTTCAAACCCATTACAGCTCTTCACTGTCACAAAAAAGTGGTTTGGAGGGTTTCTTATTTTTTAAGTTTGTCTTACGTACATTTCCCCACCAAATCGAACTAGGAGGTTGAAATTAGGTATGTAGATTTAGTAGGGGTTCTAGATATACCTTTTGGACATGGTTGTAGCAACCAACCAAGAGGGGGGGGGGGATTGAGCTGACCTTTTTTTTTGCGTCAAAATCTTCAAATTTTAGGCAATTTTTTTACTCATATTTGAAAAACGAATTAATTAGAGTAGCCAGGAATTGAGTTTATTCCACGCATATCTCTCCCCCATCCCTAAATTGAGTTGGTGGGTTGAAATTTGGTATGTAGGTTTAAGTAGGGGCCTGTAATAAAGTTTTAGGGGTTTCAACTTATCAGCTTCCTTGTATCCTCTCGCAGCCTCAAAGAAGTACTTTAATGGTAGACTTTTTTTATTCTTTGACTTTATCCTACGCATACTACTCCTTCCCCCTCCATTGAGCTTGGGAAGTTAAAATTTGCCATGTAGATTTAATAAGGGTCTTAGATGTTACGGGGTTTCAAATTTTTAATCTCCTTAGACCCCCCTCACCGCCCCAAAAAGTGGATTTTCGGTCGATTTTTCTTATTTTTTGACTTTGTCTTACGCATACGGACCCCTCTCCCCTCCATTAAGCTTGGGAAGTGTGAAATTTTCTATGTGAGCTTTCAACTTTTTAGCCTTCTTGGACCCCCTCACAGCCCCAAAAAGTGAATTTTCGATCGATTTTTCTTATTTTTTGACTTTGTCCTAGGCATATCCCTCGCCCCCATTGAGCTTGTGGGTTGAAATTTGATGTATAGATTTAGTAGGGATCTTAAAAAAAGTTTTTGTGGGTTTCAACTTGATCCTCTCACAGCCTCGTGAAAGTGGTTTTATGGTCCATTCTTCTTATTTTTTAACTTCGTCCTACGCACACCCTCATTCCACCCCCCCCTCCCATTGACCTCAGGAAGTTGAAATTTGCTATGTTAGATGTACGTTAAGGGGTTTCAACAGATTTAGTAGGGGTCTTGAATAAAGTTTTGGGGGTTTCAACTTTTTAGCCTCTTCGGACCGATTCGCAGCTCCAAAAAGTGGATTTTCGATCGATTTTTCTTTTTTTTTTGAGTTTGCTCTTCGTATATTTCCCCTCCAAATTGAGCTAGGAAGTTGAAATTTGCTACGTAAATTTAGCAAGGGTCTTAGATCAACGTTTTGGGGGTTTCAACTTTTCAGCCTTATTGAATCCTCCTTACAAACCCAAAAAATGGATTTTCGATCGATTTTTCTTTTTTTTGAGTTTGCTCCTCGTATATCTCCCATTCAAATTGAGTTAGGAAGTTGAAATTTGCTATGTAAATTTAGTAAAGGTCTTAGATCAACGTTTTGGGGGGTTTCAACTTTTCAGCCTTATTGAATCCTTCTTACAAACCCAAAAAATATATTTTCGATCAATTTTTCTTTTTTTTGAGTTTGTCCTTCGCATATCTCCCCTTCAAATTGAGTTAGGAAGTTGGAATTCGCTATGTAGATTTAGTAGTTGCGCTAAATGTGTCTTTTCGTCGTTTCAGATATTCATTCCAATATCTACTTTTACCCAATTCCTACCTCTGCTGAAGGAAACCCATCCCAGAGCGCGTGGTTTTATTTCACGAATGGACAATTCACGTATCTTCTTAACCTTAGGAAAATCAGGCTCAAAAACCAATGCATTGCGATGCTTTTTTTCTGTTTTCTTTCTTTTATTATTATTATTATTATTTTTTTGATTTAAATACGAATAATTTGTGCATTTTATATTGGTGAAAATATTCGTTTAAAAATTGCTCTTGCCATCGAATGAAAATTTTTTTCTAATCAAATTTAATTTTATTTCAATTAATTGACGGAAGTGTAAAATTTATCTGATTCTTATTCTAGTACTAAATTGCTTGAAATTTTATCAAAATAAGTTGAGGAAAAATAACTTTGTCTTCGATTTATTTCTATGTATTATTAAAATTTGTATTAAATAGGTCTCAACTGTCGAAGAGAAACATTATGGGAACTCGTTCAACATATTAGATTTGAAATAAAACGTATCTCTTTTTTGTAGATTTAGTTGTCATTTACATGCTATCAAAATCAACCGAATATTGACATTTTTACATTTATTTACGAATATTTTGTCATTTTTTTTCCACTCGAGTGTTTGTTTTCTTTTTTCTTTTTTTTTTTGCTACCCCAACTGTTTTTTATTCAATTATTCATCTTTATCTTTTTGAACGAACGCTTTGAAACTTTTTACTTTGTCCCTTAGGTCGCGATCGATTTTCTTTCATCTCCTGGGAAAATTTTCCCCACTCATCGTTCGAGATGTATACGACGTGTGTAGTTTGAAGCGGCTAAATCCAAATCAGCTTTGTAATTCGTCGTCGCGTGCTGAATAAATATACTCCTCCGGACGACGAGCTAATCTCGTCGCATGGCGCAGATAAAGATGGAAAAGAAAAGACTACGAGAAAAATGAAAAACGCGTCGTACAAAAAAAAAAAAAGAGAAAGTAATTGCGGATAAGATTACCGAGGTCTTTTTAACGTTCGCACAAATGATTCTGCGTAAGTAGAAGATAAGGCAAGTTAAATAATGAAAATTTTCAGCAAACAGATTCGTTGTAATTATATGTTTGAAATTGTGTACAGCAGCGTCGAGTCATCTACCATCAATTGCACGCGAATAAGTATAATTTAAATATAACAACGAGAACAAGCTAGCAACAACACCGCTGCGAGATGGAATTATTTTGGATTTTTTCATCCTTCAGCTCTCTCTCGCCTTTCTTTTTTCGCAAGCTGAGGAAAAAAAGAGAACTTTAACCACGAGTCATTGACCTAAACCAAAGCAGTATAAAAAAAAAAGAAGAAAAAACCATCGAGTAATTTAAAAAGTTAACCAGAGTTTGTGGAAGATGAGGACGATAGTGAATTGGGCGACTAAATTACTTTTTTTTTAAAACCTCGTATTTTTTTTTTATTTTTTTTTTTTTTCGTTATTTAGTTTTATACGTTTAACGTCGTTGCAAATTCTTTTTATTAATGAAATTGTTTGGATATTTTGCAGAAAACCAAAATACCATCGAGTTTACTCGCATCGACATATGAAGAAGGAATTAACGATGGTGGGATACGATGTAATGGATGTGGTTTTTTTTTCAAATTCAACGTTTTGAAACCTTTATAGTTGGGATATCTATCGTATCGATAATTATCGGCAGGCGTTTAAAATTAGCCTCGGATTAGGCGTGAAGTTATTTCGATTATGAACTGCGCGACAGTAATCCAAAACGAACGCATCCTGAATCCGCTAACAAGTCTGCTCTGTTTTACGGAAAGTTCAATAAACCTCGGTCCAACGATACGTAAAAAAAAAGGAAAAAAAAATGACCCGCTAATCAGTTATGGAAATGGAGGAGTGGTCCAGCAGGCAGTGCCGGATGCGAGAAAAATCGATACCCGAAAAGATTCGAGGTGCGGGCAGGTTTAAATAAACGCTGCTAAGCTCGTCGTCGTCGCCATGGTAACGCACCCTCGAACCAAGCTCTACAGCATCTGAGAGGGTTGCGGGCTGAGCTATCGTCGCCGCTACCACCTCCACCACCTTCGCCGCCGACACAGTTGCAAAACGCAAGCACGCCATCTGGACCGAAATTCGAATTTTCATTTATTGACAAAAATGAAAAACTCGTCGTAATTACAAATGTGTGCAATCGGTTTATAGGTCATTAAATTAAGTCTTCGGTATTTACCCGAAGAGTGTGAAACATAATTAAAAAGCTAATACCGATCGAGTATTGATGGCTATTTGTACCTAGTTTTTTTTTTTTATATATTTGCGATTTTCGTTCGAGTTGATAGTATTATTTTTTTTGTGATAATATTTACACTATCGCGAATTTATCAGTGAAGTTGGTGATCGCCTTTTTGAACGCAGCGCGTTTTCATGAGAAGCCCTCCGAACCCTATGCTGTGGCATTGTGATACTCAAAATATGGAAAATTGCACCAGCGGTACGTACTATTCGAATGAAACTAGCCCGGTGCCTGGAAGAAGGACCCCATTAGGAACTGTTGGACTGGGAGGATATTATTACCCGTCCTCCGGATCAGCTGTGCCGTCCAATGAAAACAGACCCTCGCCTCCGCTACCACCTACTCATCATCATCATTCGGAAAATAGGTGAGTGAAACGTGTTGTTGTCCACATGCACAGGTACGCGGCATCTCGCTTCCTTGTTGACAATAGTGTTGGTTTCCATCGTTGAGCCCTTTTTCCGAAGATGCCATCAAATTGTTAATGGTCTCGCATGAAGAAACGTATGGCTTATTCGAGGGTGCAATTAAAGGAGACCACAGGGCTGAAGTCCCCAAACCATGTTGAAATGGCGCAATTTATGGAATTGTGTTGGTTTCATTTCAACGATCTTGTACCTCATCCCCCGAATCATTCTTGAAATCCAGTATCCAGCTGTGGTATCTTAAATTTTATACTCGAAATATTGCAATACCAAAAAAAGCTATCTATGCATTGCACATATGCGACGAGACCTTCTTTTGGTGGTTGTCAACATTCTTTTGCATATCTTTTGCACAATACTCGTAATGACAAATACTACTGAATAGTATTTTTCCACCTTACGAAGGCTGAGAACATACCTTAAGAGCACTATGGGCCATACTCTATTAAATGGTTTGGCATTACTAAATATGTATTCGTCACCAAATTAGTGTAACTGGTGACAAAACAGGGGGAACTTTCTGGCCCAAAATCCACGAAAATTGAACTTTATTTTGTCGCGTCTTTGTTTTGTACCATTTTAATTTTTCAATTTTGTTATGTTTTGATTTTTTAGCCTGATTTGCTGTGTCATATTGTCAACGAAAACCAGACTATTACAGTTTATCGACCAGCGGCGGATGAAGCGGGGGGGGGGGGATCAATAAAAACCAGACTATTACAGTTTATTGACCAGCGGCGGATGAAGCGGGGGGGGGGGGGATCAATAAAATCTGTTTTGGGATCCTAGAAAACCATTAAGACAATTTTTTAGCCATTTCAGATATTTATTTTTATTTTTTTCGTAACATTAAAATCATTTGCTCCGCTCGATACCGATCAAAATCGCTCCAATTCGGTCAATCAGCTCAGTCTAGCCCCCCATTAGATATATATGAGTGTGGATGAACTTTGATCAAAATTCACTTATGTCCCAATTTCGGGGAGGGGGTGCGGAGGGGTCAAAAAAGTAAAAATTGCCCCCTTTTAAGCCAATTGATGGAGAATCAAAAGTTGCATAACATGTCCAAAAATCAACCTCCTAAGTCAATTAGAAAAGGCAAAATGGGGGTTTTCTCCCTTTTTGACGTTGAAAAATGTTGAAATTTGTTATGTTTATTTGATTGAGGCTTTAAATCTGGCTTGTTGGGGTACCGATTTATTAGCTGTACTGCACCCCCTCACAGCTCCAAAAAAGTGCTTTCTTGATACATTTTTCTCATTTTTTTAAAATTGCTTCTCGCATAACTCCGCTTTAAATTGAGCTAGGAACTTGAAATTGGGTATGTACGTTTAGTGGTGGTCTGCCTTTTGGAAATCGTGACTTTTCAGCCCAATTTCAACCCTTCTCAGCCCCACATATGTGGTTTTTTGGTCGTTTTTTCTTATTTTTTGAGTTGGTTCCTCGCATAACTATCCTCTAAATTGAGTTAGGAACTTGAAATTGGATATGTACATTTTGCAGAGTTGGGAAATTAAAACATCTCGTCGCGATGCTTTTTTCTTAATGAGCATTGCAGGTAGGAAGGGTTCAATAGTGTTACAATGTTGAAGCCTCCAAAAGGCACATCAAGGTACTCTACAGAAGGGGACATACCTAATTTCAACTTCCTAGCCGAATTTTGAGGGGACCTATGCGAGGAACAAATTAGAAAATTTGACCAAAGAACTACATACTTGGCACTGTGAAATCAATATACCAAATTTCAACCCATTAGCTCAATGGGGGGGGGGTGAGAGATATGCGTGGAACAAACTCAAAAGAATGAGAAAAATCGTCCAAAAAACAAGTTTTCCGGTGCTGAAAGGAGGTGCAAGCGAATTGAAAAGTCGAAGCCCCCAAAAGGCACATTTAGGGCCTCCACTAAATGTACATACCTAATTTCAAGTTCCCAGCTCAAATTGGAGATGTGGTATGTGAAGAACTAACTCAAAAAACTAAAAAAAATGAGTAAAACCGATCAAAAAACCACTTTTTTGAGGCTGTGAGGAGGTGCAATGGAGCTAAAAAGTCGTAACTTCAAGAAGCCACACCTAGGTCCCCAACTAAATATACATACTAAATTTCAACCGCCTAGCTCAATTTGGTGGGGAGATAGGGGAGGAATAGCCATTTTTCAAGATCATAAAGAGGAAAATCCCCCATTTCCCCCATCCAATTGACTTGGGAGGTTGATTGACGCGTCTGCACAACTTTCTAGCTCAATTTGAAGAAGGGTTTTTTGAGGAATAAACTCAAAAAACTCAAAAAATGAGAAAACCCAAAAAACCATTTTTTGTGGCTGGGGGGGTGAGGGGTGCAATGGAGCTAGAAAGTCGGAACCTCCAAAAGGCACATCTAGGGTGCAATCTGAATCTACGTACTACATTTCAACTTCCTAGCTCATTTTGGTGGGGCGATAGAGGAGGAACTGCCCTTTTTCAGGGTCAAAAAGAAGGAAAGCCCCCCATATCTGCCCTCCTAATTGATTTAGGACGTTTATTTTTGGATATGTTATATAACTTTTGTTTCTCTATAAATTGGCCCACTAAAAGGGAAATTTTTGCTCTTTTGACCCCTTTAGTACCCCTTCCCCTCAAATTGGGGCAGGAAAGCCCCCATATCTCCCCACCCAATCGACTTGGGTGGTTTATTTTTGGATATGTTGTATATCTTTTGTTTCTCTATCAATTGGCCCAACATAAGGGAAATTTTTGCTCTTTTGATCCCTTCAGCACCCCCCCTCCCATTGGGGCAAAACTGAATTTTGACCTAAGGTCATCCTCACTTGAATAAATCTAATCCGCCGCCAAACTGAGCTGATTGACCGAATTGGAGCGATTTTGGTCGGAATCGAGCGTTATAAATGATTTTATTTCATTGATATCTCTCCCCCTCTCCAGCTGTTGTTCAATAGACTGTAATAACCTGGTTTTCATTGATGATATGACATAGAAAATCAGGTTAATAAAATAATATCAGACAAAACGATTGTAATAGTCATGGTTTGCCTTCGGAAAACCTGACTAAATAGGTTATATCCCACGAAAGTGGATAGTTACTGAGTCGAGTCTGCATTCTGGCTTTTTTTCTAGCCCCTGATAGGGAAATGTTGAGTTTATTGTTCTGATGTTCGAACTGAATTTCCTTATGTCTTAGATTTTCATAGCTTGATAGAACCATTCGATTTGTTAACAAGTTTTTCAATGCTACAAGTGACCATTCTATGCCCCTCCATTCATGCTGTTTTGGTTTCTCGTCGAAATACTAACCCAGATAGATGCGCCTGCTTGTACCTAATTATCTACCTTCCTAACCATCTACTTACCTATATTTACGGTTTTTAATTTTTTCTTCAGAATTCCGGAGCCGTCTCAATCATGCAACACAATAAATGCACCAAATAGCGGAACTGGAGGTAAATCGAAATCACGCCAAGGTATTATGGTGCGATTAAATATAAACGCCAGAGAACGTCGACGTATGCACGATTTAAACGATGCTCTGGATGAACTCCGCGGTGTCATACCCTACGCTCATTCGCCTTCCGTCCGAAAACTGTCCAAGATTGCTACACTTTTATTGGCTAAGAATTACATTCTCATGCAGGCGAACGCATTGGAGGAATTACGCAGGCTCATTACCTATTTGCAAGTAAGAATACCTATGAAAATCCGACTTATCGTACAATGCACGAAATTTCTCTGTATCCAACATCAAGGGAATAATTATGGATAAAATGCATATAGCAGCTGCTAAATCTATCGCTGTACATCTTGTTATTGCTATGATCGTAGTAGTTAAAACTTGGTGTAATTTTCAACAGGCTCAAGGAACGATGACAATGCCACCTGGATTCGATTTACAAGCAGCCATGTACCCAATCAAAATGCAACCTCAGATGACACCTCCGTCACCGACTCGTTCTTCGTCGCCTCTTCCTTAACTTTAATAAACGCGTAGTTTATACGTATTTTATTGTAATTCCTGCCCCGGCTCCCTCATGTCCAGAGTATTTTTACTTTCGTATAGGCTCGAGCTCGAGGTCGCCTAAAATGCTTTCATCTAACCGTTCGTTGGTCAAGGTTCTCGAGCATTACGACGAGTAAGTTTTGTTTGATTTATTTTTATTTTCACCAATATTATACCATTCCGGTGGCGGGAATTTAAAAGCAATACGGTTGTTTTTTTTCTTTTTTTTTGAAGCGCATATTTACAGCGCTGATGCAGTCTTTAAAGTAATATATTTATATAAAATTATATAGTCGATCTTTTATATAATGTAATTATGATTTATGAAAGTTCGTATTGGTACGTTATACGTATTTTTAAATAAATGCATGTTTATTGGCCATTTACAAGAATGTACGATTTGATTAGTACGCGTACTTTGGTAATATTTGTAGATTTTAGAATTTTTTTTACAGATGCGGCTATAGGTATATAAAACGTTCGACGATAGAGCATTGCACAAATGAAGCTTTATTTCATCTAAATTTAAATAGGTATGATTTTCTATGTTACAACAGGTGTTCAAAAATTCTTCCTATTCCAACCATCGATCGATAAAAATTAAAAAAAAATATCCAACAAAATGACGTAATTTAATGTAACTTTTACATTCTAAAGAAAAAAAGGAATAATATGAAAGAAGGTAATTGAGAAATATATTTCTCATGAAAATAATAATAATAATAGACTATTCGGAAAAATCAGACTGATATCGAGCATCCCACTGGCTTTTAAATTTTGCCAATTCGTCTGAAACAAGCAAAATAATAATTATTCATCGAAGTTTTTTTTTTTCAAAAAGTGAAGTAGAGAGGTAATCTTACTCTCTGAGAAATTAAGCTTCCTCTGTCTTTGTAACTGTTGACCAGATGGACTGGTAACTGTAATCAAAGTGTAGATCTTGTTGCCAATTTCGTAAGTGGTTGATTTCTCGTAATTACCGTTTTTATCTTTTTTCACAGTTTCTGTTCTTAGATTCTAGAATTGGAATTACAAGTTTGAATTGAAAAAATACCATTTAAAAGGAATAAAAAAAACATCGCCGAAGAAAACGTACGCCGTTGGGAAATTTCATTTTTGACGACGTAGTTATGTTGAAATTAACACCATTGAAAGGACCGCCGAATTGTTTAGCTAGAATTTTACTAAAATCATTCAAATTAGGCGTTGGGCTCGGTTGTGGGACGAACAAGGAGAAATCATCGTCGTTAACGTTCGAAGACTCGATATCGGAGTACATATCACTTTTACTGAAACATAATGATTGTGCTCAGTTAACATGTATTTTGGAAAATGTTCGGCGAGTATGGAAGATAATCGTAGATTATTACTCTTGGATTGCTAGTTTCCTATCGAAATAGCCATTTAGCTTTTTCATGAATTCCGACGATTCTCTTAGTATAGATAATTGTTTTTTCTTCGTTTCTTCGTCGATATCGATAAACCTATCCAAGGGTGTTTTTTCTTCTGGCACTTCTACGATGGCTCGCTCGGCAACTAGAACATCAAAAGGGAAAATATCAATGAAGAGCAAATAACGCAAGACTATGGTGTAAGGCTGTCGACTACGAAAGTAAATTACATTTATCTACTTTTACAGAAATAATTTTTGTGTACGTTTTTCAGGAATTTAAATCAAGAATAAGAAACACTCCAAGTTTAGCAATCAATTAGAAAGGGCATCGCATCGCGTCAAGGTATTTTGAATGTGAAATTTCAGCTTTTTGGTGGAAGTGGTGGTGTTAATGTAAGAGGGATGGAAGAATAAGAAAATTTTGTCTTTGTTCCTGAAAGGAAGGGCAATGTTGTTCCTTTGATTTTTATTAGTGATTTCGTTCATTCGTGCTTGTGTTCTTAAACAAGATTCACGTTCTTTTGTCCCCATTCTCGTTCTAGTTCTCATAGTTTTTCGAATGAGAAAAATTTGAAAAAATCGAAACTATTTATGAAATTCCCAGCTACCCTAAGGCTGGAAGATTAACAAAGAACTGAGAACTAGAAACGTGAAGAACATGCGATTTTAGAAAACAAGAACGAAAAAAAGAATAATAAAGTTGAATAATTGAAGAACGATAATAATGGAAACAATTTTACAATTTCTAAAGAACAAGAAACAACTTTGAAAATTCATCATCAGTTATTTCTTCGATTTGTTGTAATTTAAACGCATTTTAGTGATTTGTTCTCAAGATCTTACTGTCGTCTTCATTAATTTTTTCACTGATTTGACGACCTTCAGTCGAATTTTCAAAAATTTGGCAGTTTAGTTGAAGAGCAAAAACCAATAATAACGAGAACAGAGAAAGAGAACCAAACAAAACCAAATAAAAAACAACAAAAGGAAAACGAGAACAATACTTCAAGAACTGTGAAAAACAAGAACAAAATGAGAACAAAGTTTACAAATCTTAAATGAGAACAAAATTTTGATTTGTAATACAAGAACAAGAACGAGAATCAAAATTCACGCGTTCTTCCATCCTTGACCTACTCTATTTTTGTTTAGGAATTATTTTTTAAACATTAATAAAAATATCGCAACAAAATTCTAATCGGAAACTTCATCTTTTAATAAAAAAATTCAAGTTTGAATTTTTCAATTTTCTTTATCAGTAAGTTAAGAACGAGAACAAAGAAAAAAAATGAAAAACCATTCTCGGATCTTTCATTCTTTTACTTCTCCGCCAAAAATTATTGTCTGTTCTGTTTGGCGATGGAAGAACAAGTGAGTTATGGTTCTCGTTCTGGTTCTTGTTTTTACAAATCAAAATTTTTGTTTTTGTTGGTTTAAAATGAACGATTCAAAACACTAAAATTTTTGTTTTCAATGAACGATAACCAGAACAAAACAAATTCATGTTTTGCACAAATAAAACGGAACAAAACCAAACAGAACGACATGAAATTGAACAGAACGGAACAGAATTAAAAAATTATGTAAACGAAACTGAACTGAACAGAACACTGGTCATTTTTTTTCATATTTCTCATGGCATGACATTTCCAACAAATGAGCGTCTAAAACAGTGTAATTACGACTATTACTACATAAATCTTCATGTTTCCAAAATTTCCAATTCCAAATTATTTTACAATGTGAAAGTGTGAGAATGAAATTTTTTATTAGAATCAAATATGAACGAGTGAAAAGGAGAGAGAAATCAAATCAGCCACTTTTCCAATTTCCAACAAAATCACGTAGAACAGAGCAAAACAAAACTAGTCAAAACAGAACGAAACATAAAAAACAGAACAATAACTTTGATATTCTCTTGAACAAATGAACAAAACCGAACAAAACAATCGTTTCGTTCACCAGGCTTGGTTTTTGGTTATCGATTGTTCGTAGTTCTTCGATTCCTGGTTCTATTCTATTCTGTTCTCTATTCCTTAATTCTCATTGTTTACCATTCGTTCGTTTATTTTACATTTCGCCTGTTCTTTAATACTTTTGTTCCTGTTCTTATTTTGTTCCTCCATCACTAGTAACGTATAAATAAGTTGGAAATATTATTTATAATATAAATACGAACGATAATTACATTGTTCGAATAAAGATGGCGTCTTTGGAGAAAGAAAATTCTTCATAAGCTTATCCATCTGCGACTGCAAATCTTTTTCACCTTTTCTACTAGAATTCCTGCAATCAACAAAACAACTCCGGATCGTTAAGTTACTCGACAAAAATATGTTGACTGAAAAAAAAAAATACTTTTTATTCGAAGACTTTTGAGTTTCGTTTTCAAATTGCTCGATGAATTTAGATGCTTGGGGCGAAAAATCTTCCACAAACCAGTCTTTATTTTCAGAATCGTTATTTGGTGTCCATTGGTTCTTGAATGTACCCGGAACTGATAACAGTCAAGATAAAAATAATATTACAAAATATCATTTTAAATGTTTTAATAAAATATTTTCACATTCGAAGTACTTACTATCACTTTCAAACATTTTCAATAATTTACTTATATTATCTTCAACGTTATTGAAATCAAACGGTACTGGTTCATTTATATCGAATTCTCGCGCTGTTTTATCTTTTATACCAAACTCTTCTGTAGATTTACCCTGGCTGAAAAGTTTTAAAGAAAATTATAAAAGTGATTTATAATGTTTACAATACGTATATTAAATGATATAACATACCCGAAAAATTTATCAAACCAGAAATTATAATCATTATCGAAATTCTGACTTGGAACGAACTGATCTGGGATTTGAGCCGTGGAACCGTTGGAGTTTCCCTCATAAACGGTTGTTTGGCCGATCTTGTGCCTGATTTCTTTATTACCATGTGAATCTGTGCGGGTTACGGTTGTATATATCTTACCACCGTCTTCATATGTGACAGTTTTCTCTTCATTGCCGTTAGCATCTTTAGTTATAGTTTCAGTTTCGATTTTCTACAGCAATAAAACGTATGATAATAGTTTGAAATGAACTGGGTTTGTTTTAGGATACGATGTAAAATAATACGTACTCCATCGGGCATTCTTTTTACTCGAACGGTTTTACTTATTTGTTTTTTTTTACATTTCACGCAGGTATCATCTTTTGGTTTTCTGTGAATGGAAAAACATCGTGAAATCCGGATAATTCACAAGTAAACACAAAATTACTCACTTTTCTAGAGTGTTTGAGAAAAATTTGCTATTTGAAGAGTCTGAGGAGTTGGTACCTGAAATGAATTACGAACATATATAATTGCACGAATTGCAATGGAGGATCAAAATCAAAAGAAACAGAGATGATGCAACTGTATACACGCTAACGATACTTTTTTTCTTTTTTTAAATACATCGTAGACAACTGAGATTAGAGCTACATAATTGATCCACTTACTTTCTCCTTCTTTGGAAAAGTACAAGACATCGCGACCAGCATCCAAAAACCTGCAATCAAACGAATCGTCACGAGGATTAGAAAGAAATCTTGTTGGTAGCCAGAGTATAAAATGGTAAAGTAGTCTTTCAAACAAATTAGAAACGTTTTTCGTCGTAAAAATAAAAGCCATACAATGCAAGTACGTTACAAATGAGTTAAAATGTTTCAATATTTTACCTGGCTTTTTCTTCGCAGATTCTGCGTCGCTCCTCGAGATATTTTCGCAAAAAATCAGCCAATGTCATCACTTTTGTACAGTTTTAATCGACGCGGTGGACCTTATTCGAAGGAGTTTCTTCATAGATTGCTCGTTATGTACTACGTACTGAAATTTAAGCCAAATTTTAGCCTTTTCTCTCGCAACTTTTTAAAGAAACTTCAAGAAAGACTATCATTGATGACTGATAAAGAGAGATACTTTGATAAGAGAATGTTGGAATTTCATCGTCATACGAATATCGCCCAATTCGCGTCTTCAATTTATATTTCATTTTTTGAAGTGATTATCGAGTTTTTTATTTATTTTTTATTATTTTTCACCGTTAATTTAGTTTATTTAAATTAAATTTGTATTGTTTTTATTTTTTATTTCAGAATACGCTCGTAAAACTATAAAAGTTCTAAAAAAGTAGGCGAGATCAGTTACCTACTTAGTGGGAATTATTTTAAATTTACTACGAAGGCACTTTTTTTGTTTGATAAAAAAAAAAACATTGTTTTTATTTTGATAAAATGCAGTAAATAGAGATTAAAGAGTGGGAGTTGGGACAAAATGGCTAACTATGCATCAATAACACTTGTTGGTGTTGTTTATTAATAGAACGGAAGTGCGGGGTGATTTTTTATATAATAAAATAAGAAAAGCAATAAGAAAGTGCCTTAAAATAAGTCAAATTATTTTAATAAAAAAAAAAAGTTCATTTTATCGTAACGTAATTTTTTATTATCGAGTATCGCTTTTACCGTAAAGTTTTTAATGGGTTTTTATATATTTACGCTTTTCTCATTGAATACGATTTGATGAAATAATTTCGTTCAATTATGGTGTTTTATTTGTGATATGAAAACGTTTAAGAGCTTTTGTGGTATAATTTTTTGTATATTACAAATGTTTCGAAGTTTTGTGTTCTTATGACATAGTAGATTCATCTGAATCAGAATTCAATCTCGTCATCATTGTTTGGAATGATGGAAGAAAGACCTACTTCTCCGTTAACGAGAGAAAGGTAAATTAAGCATTTGATTTTGTTCTTTATTTAAAAACTTTACAAACATTTAACGACTAACAGAATTACACATAATGTTGGTAATAATGTTATAATGGATTATTAAATTACCTTAATAATATGTCATCTACGCTGGTAATTATTTACTCAATAACATAAACAATAAAACAGACACAGCAGAGTAATCATTCATCATTGTCAATGATACGTGTATATGTTACATTACGCGACTGATTTATGCGAATTGTTCTTTTTTTTTTCCTCTTTTATTCTATTTTACTATTTTGTATTTCGCAGTAGTGTGAATACGACATTACATTTGTCAAATGGACCATCTTTACGTCGATCTTCAAGTTCGAGACCGCGTTCCGCTACATCACCGGATGGAAATTTACTCAGCCCGAATCACTATCTTCATCCAATATCTAAGCTTACTATCATCAAAGATAATATAGGATACGGTATGAAAATATCCGGTGATAATCCGGTCTTCGTACAGTCGGTAAAAGAAGGTAAGGGCGTTTTCGTTACAAACCAATCGCCTAAATTCCAAACGCCAAGATGACCATATCGTCTATAAGATCCCGTTTCTGTATGACTCAGTAATTACGTAATCATATCGAAGATGACCTAACGATGGTTAAAAAATGTGAAATCTTTTCTGCGTGTTTTCATTCTCTATTTCATCTTTTTCATAATACCATAGATCGCTAATAATTTCATTATCAGCTTATCACGGTAACCTAATTCTTTGGAAAGAAAAGAATGAAAAAAAACGATTTTTCATCCTACCGTTCTCGCATCGATTTGAATTTCTTTTGTGTGAATTATGAAAAAAAAAAAAAAAACAAAATTGTTAAAATGATATCTTATACTTCACTGACGCCCTGACCGATGACAGCTACGAGTTGATTAAAGATTACCAACCGTGATAAAGTCCGTATAAAAGTAGCAGCGAAATTAATATGATAATTTTTAACTTTGAAATCATTCTGTTTGGCCGAGCCAACCTTGAAATAGGCGATCGTTAAACGAAGAAACAAATTTACTTATTTTTAATCTATTCGTAGAACTTGGCTATAATTTTTCGCTAGCTTTTTCTCTACCGAGATCTTATTCTTTTACTATTCAACGAAAAAAATTATCGAGTATGAAATTTCATTCCGACGAAGTAATTAAGTCACAACCTGTAACGAGAAACGAATGCTGCGCTACAACAACGTTCGTAAATAAAAAAATCTTTTTAGTTTTTGCAACGAGAATTTTAATCTTATTTGTTGGTTGAAATATCGTTGTATTTATTACGTATCGAAGTTGACTTTTGAAAAGAAAACCAACCGATGAGAGGAATTTCTTGTTTGTATAATGAGGCTTACTTGGTTATTCGTTTTTTTTCCCCTAGAAAAGTTGGCCTTAGCTGATAGAGCCATTTAGATAAATATCCTTAAGTCTGAATCGTGTATAACGAATGGTTTAGTTTACTTTGATGCTCGTTACTATTAAATCTGGATTTTATAATTTTTTTCAACGTTGTGTTTTTAACGTGTTTTTTTTATTCCATATACCGATCAGATTTTTCAAACGTTTTCGAAGCTGTGAAATTCTAAAGAAAACCTTAGTTTTCGAAACCCTCTGAATTCTCTCTCGTTGATCCAATTCAATCTGTTCGGTTTTCACTTTTCAAAACCATTGTGTACAATGTTGTCGGTCGGATATGGCTTTGGTTGGTAAAAATTAGGTCCCTCGACGGAAAGGACCAAGGCTGTAGAGAGAAAGACAGAGAGAACCATCCGCGATACATATTCGGAAGTTGTAAAGAGCGAAGGGTGAAGCGCCAAGGGTACATCTGTCGCGTGCGTATCGATCCACATGGTACATAGATTCTGTTATATGTATTGAAGACAATGCACTTACACTATAGGTATCTATAGATACGTTGGGCGGAAAGGCAAAAGGGGGCAGGGGGGTTGTTCGATTCCAGCTGACTACAACGATGATAGGAAATCGCCAATAATAAATAGTCGACCGGTATGGAATACGGCGTGTTGGTATTTTAATAATGTATAATGTATTAATATTCGTAGTCGATTAAAGAAGTACATACGTTCGTTTGTATGTTTCAGGTGGTCCAGCTGAAAGAGCGGGATTACATAGCGGTGATAAGATTATCAGGGTTTGTATTTATATTTACCTTTATATAGGAGTACTATACGTCTATGTACATGTACATATGATGATTGTATATGTACTATTTTATCTATCGATTTAGTAACGTTATGATTATTGTGTTATGGTGTAGTACTAATGGGAGCTGGGGTGAAAGGGGTCTGTCTCTGTATTACGGTTGCAGTGATAAAGTACACATGTGTGATTGTGTGTGTGTGTGTATGTGTACATACAAGCGTAGACGTGTTTGTGTGCCTATCTACGGTACATACATTTATTCATACATGTGTATGTAGTCACTCAGCCACTCTCTTTATAATTGTATCACTTTTTTTTTTTTTTTTTACTTATCAATTGTTACTCATTTACCGATTTATAATTTGTATGTTTATTATATGTGCAGGTGAATGGAACCGATGTGACGCATTCGACCCATGTTCAAGTTGTAGATTTGATTAAATGTACGTGCTCGATCATCACTTTGGTTATCTCTATCTAGTAAAACGTATTATTATACTACAGTTATTATAGCACCTATCTTCGGCCATTGTAATGTTATCGTTATGTGGCTTACGGAAGGACCGAAAATTAGATAAATACGTATAAAAGCGTACAAAAGCTAGGTTTCGATAGCTGAGTAATCGATAATCAATCGTTTAGTGAAGTGTAAGGTGTTTCGCAGTGCTAGATAAATTAGTAGCTAATATCGGTGGTAATTTTTGACTCGTTTTATAATTCGAGATTAGTTTTCTTGTAGAAATTTATGGATATACTATCAAGGTAGGCCGATTGTAAAATTTTTGATTTTGATTGGAATCTTATAATAGGGCTTTTAAGGTTTGACCACGATCAAAATCTAAGAAAAGCGATAATTTTGTATGTATTTACATTGATTTCCTAACTTCGCTAAAATCCACGTATGTTTTCCGTCCCTTTCCATGCTGCAAGGAGGGCAACGTTTGTTAAATTTGTTGAGTATCAAATAATGCACATTTCTGCTTCTCTGATTTTTTTCCTGAACAGGTCGCGAGGAGGAGCTAGGGCGTCTAGAAAGTTCCGTTTGAATTTTCTGCAGTTCTGTAGAATTTTTAGAATTATTCTAGATCAAAATTACTTGAGCTCGAAGAATCTCGTAAAAGGTGCTCTCGTTTCGTGTGATAACGTTCCTGCCAGGTGAAAAAAATCAAAAGAAAGGCTCTGTACACGTGTCAGGGATACTATTTTTTACAACGTATCCAAAATTTATCGAATTCCGTTTATCGGTTTTCGAGTAACCCTGCAGATACTTTTAACCGAACTGAAATGGTTGAAATTTCTTAAGAACGGCAAGAATTCCGATTGAGCATCTTTTCAAATTGATTCAACTGTTCCGTTACTTCAAATTAACACTATTCTTTGTATTTTCTCAAACGAGAAAAAAAAAATGGAAAAATTCATTTGTCTAAAAAATACTACCTTAAAGATTGGTTACGCTGCCTTTTCAACGCGAAGTCTCCTATCTTAATTCTTTTTTATGAGCATTTTTCTTACGCAGTACTTCTCACTATCGTGTAAATTAAAATCGATATCGAACCGTTTTCTTTTATCAAAGTGAGGAGAGGGGAGAGGGGAAGAGACTGAAGTGCAAAAAATTTTGACTTTCAAATGGGATAAATCCGGTTATTGTAAAGCGTTAAAAGACAGACATTTTTGTTTTTGAAATTTTTTCCTAGATGGTCATAGGATAAACCTAAAGACGAAAAGAAAAAGTAGTGACCCTTGAAAATTCCTCATGAAATGGTTAATTTACCGCTATGTGAGTCAGATATAAAATTCAGTGAGCTAAAAATTGAATGAGCCCAATGTACATATGTAATGTAAGTGTTTTTGTAGTCACGAAATTCGATGTTGACAACCGTTTAAGCGTTGAAGCCAAATTGGACTTGCAAAAGGGGAGGTTCAAGATCTAAAATTTGTCAAATTTTGAACATTCGTTTCGATTTACAAAGCACCAAAATTATCTCAGATCTTAATGTGTGGTTTCAAGATCTCAAAACATCACATTTAAAACCCCGATATACCAAATGCGACAACTGTTTATGTACATTTTACAAAATTTTGAAATTTATGCACCCCGTTTTGAGGCTCAATTTCGGTCTAAAAGCTAAAAACTCTCATTCAACTGGAACAGCCGATTTTACACATTGTAAATTGACAGCAGTGTCCGAAATCTGCCAAATTTTGAATGCGGAACTTCCCCTTTGGAAGACCAGTTTTGGTACAATGCTCAAATGGTTGTTAACATCGAATTCCCATACATGAAAAGTTTTGTGTGAGACTCGTTTGAATTTTTGGCTGGCTGGATTTTATACCTGACTCGCGTAAGAGTAATTTATTCATTTCAAGACGAATTTGCAACAGTCACTTCTTAACCTGATTTTCTTATGTATGTCATATTGCCAATGAAAACCAGATTATCAACATCCATGTACCTCAGGTGGATGAGGGGAGAGGGGTATCAACAAAATCCGTTTTGGGGCCCTAGAAGATCGTTACAGCCATTTTTGGTCATGTCTGATTTTAATTTTTCATTTTTTTTTCAAAACTTGAGACCATTTGCTCAGTTTGATAGCGACCAAAATCGATCAAATTTGAGAAATGGGCGTAGATTGGCGGCGGATTTGATATTCTGATTTGAGGTTAACCTCGGGTTAAAATTCAGTAATGCCCAAATTTGGGGGAGAGGTGGTGAGGTGCTGAAATTGTAAAAATTGTTACTTTTTGATCCAATCGATTGATAGTGTAAATTTTTTTATCCAAAAATCAGCTTCATGAGTCAATTAGAAGGGAAGATATTAGTGCTTCTCCATTTTTGACTTGGAAAAAGGACTTTTCCTCTCGTATCTTCCTCCGTGTCTCCTCCCCAACTGAGCTAAGAAAAGGATTTTGACTTGTCAATCCAAATTTGTATAACATATTCAAAAATCAATTTTCTGGGTCAATTTGGAGGGGATAGATGAGGGGTTTCCATCTTTTTGACCTTGGAAAAGGCCTGTTCTTCCCCTACCTTCCTCTCCTGATTCAGCTAAGAAGTTGAAATTTGGTATGTAGATTTAGGATAGATTCTAGATATGCCTTTTTGGGGTTTTGACTTGTCAATCCAAATTTATGTAACGTATCCAAAAATCAGCTTTCTGGGTCAATTAGGAGGAGAGATATAAGGGGTTTCCACCTTTTTGACCTTGGGAAAGGCCTGTTCTTCCCTTGCCTCCCCTCTCCCAATTGAGTTAAGAAGTTGAAATTTTATATGTAGATTTAGTGTAGATTCTAGATGTGCCTTTGTGCCTTTTTGGGGTTTTGATTTGTAGGAGGAGAGATAAAAGTGGTTTCAAACTTTTTGATCTTGAAAAAGGCCTGTTTTTCCCCTATCACCCCCACCCTTTTCAATTCAGCTAAGAAGTTGAAATTTGGTATGCAGATTTAGTATAGGTTGTAGATGTGCCTTTTGGGGGTTTCGACTTGTCCGACTCATTGCACCCCCTCACAGCTCTGAGAATATAGTTTTTTGGTAGGCTTTTCTTATTGTGAACACGTCTAGCGAAGCGAGTATATGAATCTGGCATGTACATACATTTGGCGGAACTATAAATGTGGCCTTTGGTGGTCTTTAAAATCACTTTCTAGCCCTATCACTGATTACAGGCGATACGTTTTTCAATCCACATAATTCCAGTATTTCGTGAAAATCAGGCTGAAAATTTTTTTTTTGTCTTTTCGCTGTAGTTCTGCCCCATGACCATGTGGGAAGAGATTAGAAAAATGAAAAGGTTTGTCTTTTAACGCTCTACAACGTTTTCCTGAATCAGTTTTTCGATATTCTTAGCAATACAGATTCACTCCTGTAGAAAGTTGAAACTTTTCCAACAGCAGTCCCAGTCTCCCCCCCCCTCCATTTTGAAAAAGATACTGGTCTTACATTTTTTTCATTGTGTATATGGATGGGAAGTACTACGGAATAAAAATGCTCCTAAAAGTGAATTAGGTAGATTTTTAATAATTATTTGTGTTAATGGGAAATTTTCAAAAATTACTCTTTTCCTGGTACCCGTAGCTCATAAAGCTCCCCAGGAGAAAAAGTCTTAGGAGTAGAAATGTTTGTTTTTGGGTGCTCTATAACTTTGGTTCGAACATTTTCTTCTTAAAAGCGTTATTTGAGAAGTTATTGCCGAAAAATCAGAATTAATTTGCACACTGTTGCCCTTCGAAACGAGGAGCAAAAATGCGTAGATTTTAGTGACGTTCAGGAATATAGAAATAAATTTTTGATTGGTGGTTTGGACGATTTTTGAGCTAAAAAGCCTATACTATTATTTATATCATTCTCAAAGGATTTTAAAAAATTTTTTTTTATTGCATTAGAATTGTACATGAGTATTTTTTTTTCGTTCGCCAATTTGTAAGAAGAATACGAGTGGAAAATATTTTCTTTTTTTAAACGTAAATACGCTAGGACTACATACATGTGCGTAAGTACGATTACCAAATGTACTCGTATTATCTGATTGAAAGGGGCTACTTCAACGTCGTAAATTTACACACCACCGATTACCCAAAAACAACGTGTAAATAGTGCTGAATCATATTTTTCGTGTATAAAAATTATTACGACGCTGAACTGAATATTCTCACGTGTACTTAATTAATTTTTTACAATTTTTGAATGTTGGAATTATTTCAATGTCTTAAAACGATCGTGTACCGTTGTTTAATGTAATTCAAATCGAAATTCTCTACTTATTTTCCATTATACTACACCTGCGAACTAAATACTGATTAAATATTATGGTATTTTTTTCTAGTATTGGTTTGAAATATTGGCTTTTGTATGCACTTCTTTGTTTTTGAAGGTTCTATCAACGAACCGTTGTAGTTGTCGCGACAGCATTGTCGATGCTGCGAAAACTTCCTGAGCACCCTGTAGTAAAGTTTTATCATAACGTATCACCGTTTCGTCGTCGTACTACGGAATTTTTCTCTTTATTGTTATTATTTGCGATGTGTGATAATGTCTTTTGTACGATGACGTTCAATACTTCGACCAACTTAGGACTACTCTGTGTACTGTACACGTGAGATATTAACGTTACTTTTTTTTTTCACTCTTTATTCTATCGCAAAAGAAAAAAAAAAGAGGGAGATAGAGAGAAAAAAGAAAACTGTTTTGATTTAAGCTTAATGTAATAGTGTGTATAAATCATCGTAATTGGTGCCGAATTACGTATACGTACAACGACACGATACGATAAAACGAAACGACGCTTTGCGATTTGCGAATTTTCATCGTACGTTATTAAAATCAAATTAGTAATTTCCTCGGAGAGTATTTTCCCCCTAGTATTGGACCGCGTCGTATTTACGTATTGTACGTATCGTTTTAATTTACGTGATTTTTTTCTTTTGTGCAGCTTGCGTCGATGAAGTAGAGCTTACGGTACAGAAACGAACGGTATCGAATTCTCGACCTCCGGCGCCGTCTTCGTTGAGCAGTACCAACTGTAGTCCGAATAATCGTAGCCCGTCGCCGATGCCACCGACCACTACGGCCTGCAGTACGCCGACACGTACGACCATGCCTAATTTACAAAGGCCGCTGCATCATCATCATTCGGCCCCGGCACGTGATCGTATCACCGGACCGCAGCCCGTTGATGTAAGTTTCGGTTATACTTTGTAACGTACGTAATATGTTGGTAATGTGGTGTTCGGTGTTCGTTGTGATTTAAGACGTGATATGCAACGAGTGGTTGGCTAATCACTATGCATATTACACTGGGTTGCATTATAATTGGGATATGAGCATGTGGTAAGGCTTTCAAAGAGACAATATGTAAACGATATCGAGTGTTTTATTTCGAAGGTTTGGAGTTTTTTTGTTTTTTTATTATCCTCGCTATTTCAATGTGAAAAGAAAAAATTTAAGGAGCAGAAAACGAAAATATAATCTTAATTTAAATTTTTTTTCATTGAAATTTGAAAATGTACATTTGATAAGGTTTTCAAAACGACCATATGGAAATTGTATTGAGTATTTTGTTTTCAAATTGTGATCTGGCTTATTTGACGTGAAAAAAAAACAATTTTACGAGTAAAAAAAGTAAAATATAATTTCGATTTTCAAGAAAAATATTTATTTTAATTTTAATATGTTTATTGAAATTAATCAACTAATTTGGTACGTTTTATAAAAAAATTATAGTTTCAATTTTACGAATATTTTGTCAAAGATGAAATTATTTTGCCATTTTTTGTGTTGGAAATTTATCTGCATAAGTGGACCAGACCAATGCTCGTTCTAGAACAAATTGTTTACGAATGGTTCGATTATAAATTGATGAAATCGTTCGAAAGATTGCCGGTGTAACAATTTTTCTACATTAACTGATTCTATTTCAAACGAAATTATCGAAATATTATTATTTATGAAACTTAATTTCAAGTTTTGGCCTATTTTGATTTTGATTGTTGACCAATTTAAGGCTCATTCCATGGTCAAAACGATCCAAAAACCAACATGGGTCTTTCGATTTCGCTCAAAATTTTTCTTGTGAGCTCCTATCTGTAGTTTAGTGTAAAACTATCAAAGTTATTTTGACCTTAACCTCTCAATGGGGGGGGGGGGGACGCTGGCCTTTACAATTTTTGAACAATCGCAATTTTTGTTCGAACAGCTCGACTTAATAAGTTTATATTTCAAAACTGATAACACTCGAGATAAATCTGTTTGCGGAGTTTTGTAGATAATTTGAAGAAGATACGAAATTAGTGTTTAAAATTTCTAAAGCTCAAAACTGAACTTTCAAGGGGAAAGCTCAACTTTTCACGATGAATATTAAGGGTGAAAACTGTCATTTGAAAATGTGAAAAACTGCAATGAGTAGACCTTTTTATGCTTGTTTTAACCAATTAATTTTCAAAATTGGGTTTCAACACACCTAGGGTGGAAGGGGCATGAGGGGGGAGGGTTGTTGATTTTGGGAAATGGAAAAAAAGATGTGACATGTCGATTTATACTGATTCGAGAACTGTGAGTTTGATTTTCGGCTTATTTTTTCGATTCGACCCCTCTAAACGCCCCCTCCCTGCCCCCTCACTTTTTTCGAAACTCAAAAAAAAATCGAAAAAATGAATTGACTTATCGATTGGTACTAACAAACTTGAAAATTCACTCATTTTATGAACCTGTCTTTTCAATGAACCTCCGCCCCCACCACCACCACCTACCTAGTCATCATAAAAATGGGAAAATACCTATTTTAAAATATTAAAACTGCGTCTGGCATATCAATTTCAATTAATTCGTCATTCGTTATCGCTGTGATCGAATATATTCATTTACTTTCTTAATCCCACGCTCCTGTACTTATGTTTTTCAATTTTTTGGTAATTTTAAAATCATTTTGGATCCAAGGTACTTTTAGAGTCGATTTGACACGAAATTGACCTCCATCTTTTCCTCACATGATTGCGCTTGAAATTCTGTACCGATGGGTTACACATTTCATTAATCATTATGGTTCTAATTGGGTTTTAGTGGCGAGGGAGTGGAGAGGGCAGTAAAATTGGTTTCGGGGTCCTAGAAGATCATTTGTACCATTTATGGGCAAGTCAGATACTTACATATTCGTGTTGATACCTACAAAAATCGCTCAAATTCGACCTGTGGGATTAGATTGGTGATGGGGTCGATATATATGAGCAGGGATGATATTGGCTGAAAATTCAGTAATGTTCAAATTTGGGAGAGTGGGTGCTAAAGGACAAAAATTGCAAAAAAATGTTCGTTTTTGAAATAATTGAAGCATAATCAAAAGTTGTCGAATGTATTCCAAAATTAGGTCTCCTATGTTAATTAGGAGAGGAGATATGGGGGTTTCCCTTTATAGAACTTGACGAAAGGTGGTTTCTCGCAGCCATCCACCCCTCAATTGAAGTATAGACAGGCTGAAATTTGACACGTAGGTTCGGTAGGTATAGGTACCCTAAATGTATTTTTTGTGGATTTCTATATTTCAGCCGGACCCCCTCCCCCCTCCGTACAGCCTCACATAAAAGCAGTTTTCTAGTTGAGTCAGTTTCAGTTTTTGCTGTTTTTCATATTTGTCTCGCGCATATCTCCGCTTCGAATAGTTCGAAGTTTCATCTCCCCTTCATCCCTCTCACCTTTTCACAGCTCCGGAAAAGCAGTCTTTTTAGGGAATGTTTCCATTTTTAGAATTTGTTCACCTCGTATCTCGTTTCCAAAATTGAACTATAAGAGTTGAAATTTGTCATGTTGCTTCAGCAGTGGTCCTAAATGTACCTTATTCTAATATTTGACAAAAATCAGGCTGAAAAAACCACGCATTACAATGGTTTTTTTTTTCTTTTTTTCATTAGTACCAATCGACAATATCTAAGAAAAAAACCCTACGTAGTAGGTACTCATCGTTTCTCGTATAAATTAACGCCATAAAATATTACGTATAATATCGATCAAACATTTTTGTACAATTTACCTCGTTCTCATTCTCACGTGTGCTCATTTTTTTTTTCCATAGCATGAAAAACGACGTCAATTAGAATGCCAACGATTGGAAACTTTCCGTTTGATGGTCGAGAAGGAACAACGATATATCGAAGCTTTACGTAGCGAATTAGTCAAATGCACAGATCCGGAGAGTGAAAAACAAATATCACGCGATTTGACAGGCGCCGAGCGTAGATTACGAACGTTGCAAGATCAGTTACAAGTCAATACGAACAATTGCAATACCGTCCCTTCGTCTCCAAACAACGGCCTTATCGACGTACAAGTAAGATTCAGTATTTCGTAAAAAGTCAGCCTCATTTACTCGCGTAAAATGGCTTTTTTTTTAATGTATGTAAAATTTGATCTAAAACTGTCGAAGCGAAATTTCATAGTTATATAATTTAATACTGTCCAATAACTTCTGATTGCTGCGTGACAGTAGTAGATTGACTTGCTGTGTGTGCGTGTGCGCAGATAATGAGTTGATTTTGTTGTAATTGTAATCACACACGCAACATTTGACGCATGCGCTTAAGAATTCAATTTTTGTGCTGCGTCATTGTGGCGCCGATGTGCGCGCATGCGCAAAAGCCGTAAGTAGAATAGAGCATGCGCTATGCACATATTACGTACGGTGTTATATATGTTATATATTGTTTTTACATATATATAATGTTTTCTTATTCGACGAATTGGAATTGGAAATGGTTTTCTCTTCAGGGATTTTTTTTCTCTCGTATTTTTCGAGATGTAAAATGTATTATACACGTACACCGATAAATTATTAATATAATTATCATGTATATTTATAATAATATAATACTTACATATTACTCCCACCCCATCCCACACACACACACACACACTTACACTGAAACGCTAAAATGAAATTATGTATATCATTGGTAACTTTTATTTGCCTACCAAACTTGAAACTAACTTGTAAACTTGCCTTGTTCAGTTGATGGTACATAGTTGGCGTTGGTGACACCACACAAACGAGGTATCAAGGGTTACATTTTTTTTTTTTTTATTTATTTATTTACATTATTGAAAGTTTTATATAACGCTAGCTTCACACGTCATATACTGTACACATGGCGATTACTTTTTTTTTTCTTTTCCTTTCCTCATTTCGAAGAAGTACTTTAAATCAGTATTGTCTTGTCATCAACCGAACCTTTGGACTGTGGAAAGATAAAGTAAAACTATAAATTAATGTAAAGAAACAAACAAAAAAAAAAAGAAAACCTGACACGATTTATACCTAGAAAAAAGATCGAACAAAGCATACCACGCACATACCTGTGAATCCGGTTGCGTGGCTTTGCCTGTGTTTTTTTTCTCTCTCTTTCTCTCGCCAATCAATCCCCCGGAGACTAATGTACAGTGTATGCTTATTTTGCTTTCAGCTTCTCGCGACTCCTCCTCCTCCTCCTCCGTTATCGACCCTTCCATCGCGTATGGGGGCGCATTCGACACCTGTGTCGAATTCCGCCAACGCTAGCGACTCAAATTTGGAGTCGCCTCCTCCACTGCCATCTCGTAATCCGCGTACTGTAACCTCTCCGGTGTTGGGTCTGTCCCCTACCACATCTCCTCCGCCTTTACCTCCTAGACAATATCTGCACAGTAATAGTAATAACGTCGATGGATGTCAAGATTCAGTCGTCTGTACAGATCTGAGCGTAAGTACGATATGTTAGTTGTCTACATTAAGAAAAAAAATGTATAAAAAAATAAGCAAAGGGAGCTGATGCATGGTGCATGTCGATTATAGGGTATTGGATATGGGCGAATTTTGTGATCGTTCGAGGGGCTGCTGGGTAAGATTAAAGTGTTGTATGGCTTTTAAGATAAGTATTCGAAGCGTTTAAGGTTATGTACTGCGAAGACGATGATGATGATGATAATAATGATGATAATGATGACGACGACGACGACGATGATGATGATGATGGTGATTGTGGTGGTGGAATTGTATGTTCATTGATGACATATGATTTTTACGTCATCATATTGCATGTGTATGTATTGTATGTAATATTCATGGTGGTGGGTTTACTTTCATGTGATTGTATTTTTTTTCTCACTCTTTCACGTATAAATATCCTACTGAACTTTAATTTGAGAAATGAGATAGGTACATACGCGCGGAGGACGATGAAACTGTTTACTGGAAATTATTTTTTTCTAGAAATTTACGTATATCGTAAATTCGTGGGATGAAAATGTTTTTAAATCTATGTTCTTTTGTATCCATGTGCTTTTTTCAACTTGGCTATTATACTATTATCAACATGTAGAGGAAGTTGGTGGGAAGAGGGTGTGTGCCAGATTTGTTTTAATGGTCCTAGAAAATCATTCTCATTATTTTGGGGAAAGTTTATTACATTTTGAACAATTTTGATGTTATTTTACCAATTGTTTGTAAATATTTTGTAGCTTTCATGCATTTTTAAAGATATAATATGACATTTTGAACATTGTTTTATGTTCTCATCACTTTTCGCATTATTTGACCTTTTTTTTTCATTTATTTTCATTGACATTTTGAGGAATTTTTATTATCCTTTCATATCGTATAAATTGAAAAATTAATGTCTGTTCTGTCTTAAGTAGGATGGCTCACAAATGGTATAAGTGGTAATATTTTTTTCCTAGTTTTTTCGTTTTTTAAGGTATAAAATGACAAAAAAACTTTTGATAATCTTCAGCGATTTTTTTTTCATAATTTAGGTGAATTTTTAACCTATTTTTTTCGCATTTTTTTGTGATTTGTGATCAAATTATTTTTTTTGCCCATTTTAGGTAATTTATTACGCAATTTTTGTTGATTTTTAACAATTTTCTCATTTTTGGTGAATTTTTACTCTTTCCTACGTTATTTTTGATGGTTTTTAATGATTTTTTCACATTTTAAGTCAATTTTTAACCAATTCAACATTTTTTTTCGTAATTTTTGGTCAGTTTTCTTCACTTTTTACCTTTTTTTAGTCAATTTTCGATGATTCTTGCCAATATTTTTCATAATCTGGGTCAAATTTTGTTTTTCTACGTTTTTTTTTTTTTTTTTTTTTTTTTTTTTTTTTTTTTTTTTTTTTT
>FIZR01014163.1:0-10899 GCA_900060175.1 Ferrisia virgata | reverse complement strand
CTAAGGGCATCAATTTTAGATAGCTAAGCGGAAAAGTTCAATTTCACCCCCCCCCCCCATAGACGGTTTTTCAGGGGTGCTTAAAAATGTTTTTTTCGTGTTTTTTCAAGAACTTTTTCACATCATTGAAAATTTTTTTCCTTAAATTCTTAGTGCAATAGACCGAATACATTTACCTTCGTCCATTTAAAATCTGTTTTCCTCACTTTTGCCCCTGTCACGGGGTTCTCAATTAGGATTCCAGCATACAAAAATGCATTATGAATGGTTAAAAAAAAAATGAAAAAATTGCCTTTGAGAGTCTAAAGTAGAGGAAATGTGGTCCTTGTGATGAAATTTTTTTCGAAAAATCATTTTTAACAAATTTACTTCAAAATACTTTAAAAAAAGACATAAGTGAACTTGAAAAATCCTCGGTGGGATTTCTTAACGCATTTCGGGAAGTGGGAGTGGGAGGAGCGTTTTTAAAAAAAATTTCATTCATAGTTTTCAAAAAATTGTGAAATAACGCAAAAAGTGATTTTTTAATAAAAAAAATCTTAAAGATACAAAATTTGGAAAAAATTTTCAAAAAAATCTTATTCGATTTTTTGAAATTTTTTGAACTTAACGTGAATTTTACAAGTGTAAAAAATTGAATAGGGGGCTGAAATTTTTACTACATCTTTTCGAAATCATTTTGCAACTATTGTGACCTGTCTGTTGGCAGATTTAAAAAAAAGCGAAATTTAGCCCTCTCTAATGTACACTTTTTATCATATAAAAAAAGAGATTGTACTAAACATTACCAATTAACATGTGTCATCCAACTAAAAGCTTGGGAATGAAACCCACCGAAAAAATAAATTAGTAGGTGTCCCGGATGTAGCTTTTGGGGTTTCGATTTTTCGGTCTTATTAGTTATTTCGTTCACTCGCAGTCTCAAAAAAGTGAAATTTATACAATTCCTGGAGTTCTCCTCTCCCCCTCCCCCCGGCCAACATAACATCTCTCCAAATTGAATTAGGAGATTGATTGAAATTTGACTTACAGACTTCTTGCGGGGGAGGAGGGTGTATTTAGTTCCGATGCACCCGTCTTAAAATCTTGAAAAAATTTTCCAAACATCTAAGAAAAATGTTAATTGGTAATCATCGGTAATTACACTAAAGAGCGCGACCACTTGAGGATGGTGAATCGACTCCCAACTAGAATTTTCAAACTATCCACTGCAAACTGCTCCCCAAGGTCTAAAAAGGCACTTAAAAAGGCACTGGTAAGAATTTCGCCCCCTCCCTCCCTCCCGTTTCACCACAAACCCTTCGTATGAAATAATTTATTTGAATATTATATTCCGATTGAAATAACTTAAGATTTTTAGCACAGTAAAGGCGATAGGAAGGCCCAGAATAGGATTAGGAGAGCAAATTTTTCACCAGTGACTATTCGAACTTTACCAACCAACTAGCACTGGATCGTTTGAAAATCGCAGAAGCTGTCGATACACCATTCTAAAGTAGTTGTTCTGTTTGTAAAATGATACTTTCCCAAACTTTGGGCTCTGAAAAATTCTGGTTTGAAAAAAAGTATCGATATTGTAAGTAGAATATTTGTAATCAGCATAAAATTTTGACGCTATTTAGTACATCGCTCACAATGTTACGAGAAAGTCACTTTTGGGAAGGAGGCAGAGCTCTATGACGAGCATTAAGAACAGAGGAGATAGGGCAGTTAGACTTTTGAGGATTTTGGATATGTTTAATAACACACCTTCACAAGCACAATATGAGCCATACAAACAATCCTTCACTAACCATTTTGTCGGAGTATATTGTTATGTAATATGTATTGCACTAAATGCCTGTACTGTAGTTAATCTACGTACTTACATAAATTTTTACTAATAAGATACATTTAGAACGTATCCTTAATTCGTCATATTTAACATTCGCCAGTTAAGCTCAATTTCAAATACTCGTGCATGCGAGCAACTTGACAATTAAAGCTCATTTATGATTCATTTCGTATCAGATGTGCAGTACGTATTCACGTCAGCGTGTAATTTAGCAAAGAATATACCTGCTCGCTTAATCGAGTCAAAGATCTAGACGTATCGAATCGCATTAGTATCGGTTTATAAAAGCTAACGAACCTGGTATACTCGTACATACCCAGACCCACCTACCTATCTCGTTCTTATTTCGTAATAATCGTAATAATTGGCGAATACTCGTTAAGTTCGTTCACGTCGCGTCGTCGGTCTCGATAATAATTACTATCATCTTGCGGAATATTATTTTAAATATTCGTTTTCTGATCAAATCATCGTATTAACAAAAAAACAAGGCAGATGGGTCACTTACCATAAATATTTATTACAGTACATACATATGTACATATTATTACATCATAAGATACAACATACAATATATGTAATATGTATGTGTTACCCGATTCGATACGAGTAAATAAGGAGGAAAGACAAGGGAGAGAAAAAAAAAAGGAACACGTTATCGCTACCCACACAATGTCTGGTTTTTGGCTTCGAATGCGCGAGTGTCCAATGTGTAATGATTTGTGAAAAATGACTCATTTTCAAGCCGCCGCCAAACCACCCAGAATATCAACACATACATATACAGATACACATATTCGTACGTTAAACTACAAGTACATACACACGAATATACAGGTATAGGTATGAATAACCATGCATCTCACGTACTAGCCTACACGTACTGTATCTCCAGTATATCTAATTTCGAATAAGGGAAACGAGCTAGGACGAGGAGAGGAAAAAAAATCGGCTTCTGCGCTTTTATTATTGTGGTAGATGGTCGAATACGTGGATCTGTGTATTCTTTTGGCGTATAAAATGATCGCCACGCCGCCTCCGTTAACAAAAGGCACCGTATTAGGGAAAAGTATATCTAATGTTGTCGAAGAGGAAACACAAGCCTAGGCATAGGTGTAAGAGAATAAGGCAGAGAGAGGGAGGGAGAGAGATACCAAGACCAACTGAAACTGTATCTCCTGGATACGTATGTATGTACCTAAATCAATGCTGTGCATGGTGTAAGCCTATGGTATATACCTCAATACGTAGAGTTTTGATAGGCATAGGTGACTCATCCATTCCCACTATTGTTATCATGTGTCTGATCCTGGCTTGTCAGATGAAGAATGACTCATAGTAGATGAGGACGCCACGATACGGTCTATTAATAGAGAGCAGCAACACTGACCGTGTATAATGGATGATAACTTGGAAGAGTCGAGTATACGAACCGTTTGTATTTACTAGGTAGATAGAGCTACATAGGTCTAGGTACTAGATACATGTAATAAACAACCTGTTAGCACCGGTTCATTGTCTTTCTTATAATTAAAAAAATTATTACATGTAACCATATTAGCTGGCTTTGGAAAAAAAAAAAGGAAAAGAAACGGAAAGAAAAAGGGAAAAGAACCGGTTACAATATACTGCTGTTTTTATCATCAATTGATGACCTTAATTAATTACCTTTTTTTTTTTTTTTTTTTACAACTTTGATATCGAAGTGTCAACGAGTCAAATTTCTTCCTTGGTTCTTGAAATATATAGCACGAGTAAATCGCATAAAAAAACTTACAAAACTATTTAACATTTTAGAAATTTCTTTAACCAAAGGTGTTCATTAGGATCAATTGATCTTGATAAACTCCTCGGGTTTTTTCTCATATCACTGATAGGTTTATTAAGGTGGTTCAAATTTTGCTTTTTTTAAAATTCTACAAATGGCGAGGTCACAATAATTGCGAAATTACTTCAAAAGGATGTGGTAAAAATTCCAACTCCCTGAGTCAATTTATTTAACTTGGAAAACTCACTTAAAATTCAAAAATTTTTAGAAAATCACATGAAATTTTCTTTTGAAAATTTTATCCTAAATTGGAATTGTTATGCATATTCAAACCTAAGATTATCATTAGTGAAAAGTTTTCAATATTACCACTTATTTCAGGAGTCAATTTTCTGAAAAACCACGAAGGAAATCGACTGGGCTGTAGCAACATCAAATTATTGCGGAGGGACCTACCTCAAAAATGCCACCTTGGGAGTATGAATTTACCTAGTACATAGGGGGGAAATAAAATTTGACGGTGGTGTAGCATTGGCGTTCAATTTGGTGTCATTGCCTGAGCCGAGCGAGTGCGAAAATTTGGAAAAAGAAAGTTCTATAAAAAAAAAAATGGACATTTTCTATTTTGACAGATTTGACAGTTTCTAAAAAAATGCTGTTTGATAATTTGCGTATTGTTAAAATTGATAGAACCATAGGCGCACTCAGAACTTTTTTTTTTGAACAAAACCAGAATTTGGAAAAAGAATGTGGAATACCATTTTGCTACAATGCTTGTCTAAAGATAGAATGAAGCCCAAGCGAAACAACAGCAAAAATTTTAAGATGCATCAAATAAGAGTGGTTTAGGAAAGGCGTTTTAATGCGTTTTTGAGCTCCTAATTATTAGAAATAGGATCAAAAATTAATTTTTGAAAAATTTTGGAAGAATATACTTCACATATTTTATTTGTAATCTTGTGAAAAATGTTAGGTGGTGTGAAATAGTGACCCATTTTAAACTATAGTATGAAATTAAAAGATATGTAATTCGAGCAAAGCGCGAAAAAAATCGAAATTACAACTACTTGAAAGTCGTGAAAGTTAATTTTCTTTCATCGAGTTGCAAAAAATGGGAATTGCCGATTTCCCAACTCACAGCACGAAATTACAAAAATGCCAACTCCAATTCGGAGGCACCCTGCTAATTACCTCTTGCCCGCCATGCTAGTGCTCTCAATTTGAAACATCAATTGTAGATGATAAAGCACAATATTTCAATTTTATCTCCCATGAACGATTTTTCAAAGGTGCTCAAAGAATTGGTTTTTCATGTTTTTAAAAGAATTTTTCACACCAGTAAAAACTTTTTTCTGTAAGTTCTCAGTAAAATAGACACAACTTGGCCGTGAACAAGATCAAGAAATACAATTCAAATTGGAACAAGACTGGGCAGAACAACTCAATCATGAACAATATCAAGAAGAACTACTCAAAGTGGAACAAGACTGAGAAGAACAACTCAATCAGAAACAAGATTAAGAACAAGAACTGAAACTTGGAAAAGACTGAGAAGGAAAACTCAACCATGAACAAGATCAAAAAGAACAGCTCAATCATGAACAAGATCAAGAAGAACTCAATTTTGATCAAGATTAAGAAAAACAACTCAATCATGAACAAGATCAAAAAGAACAGCTCAATCATGAACAAGATCAAGAAGAACAACTCAATCATGATCAGTATTAAGAAGAACAACTCAATCGTGAAAATGATCAAGAAGAAGAACTCAAACTTGGAGAAGACTGAGAAGGAAAACTCAACCATGAGAAAAATCAAGAACTTAATCCTGATCAAGATTAAGAATAACACTTCAAACTAGAATAAGACTGGGAAGAATAACTCCATCATGAACAAAATCGAGAAGAACAACTCAAAGTGGAACAAGACTGAGAAGAAGAACTCAATCATGAACAATATCAAGAAGAACAACTCAATCACAAACAAGATCAAGAAGAGCAGTTCAAACTTGAAGAAGACTGAGAAGGAAAATTCAACCATGAACAAGATTAATAAGAACAACTTGGTCAGAAACAAGATGTATAAGAACAACTTAAACTGGAACAAGATTGGGAAGAACAACTCAATCATAGCTTCATCCATTCAAGATCTGTTTCCGCACATTTGCCCTTTACGGTGGTTTGCAGTTGGTATTACAGTAGACGAAAACATGGTATAAATGCTTCAAAAAAAGAAAATAGTAATCGAAAAATTGCTCTTTGAGAGTCTGTATCCTCTGTGATGAAACTTTTTTCGAAAATTCATTTTTTTCTATTTTTAAGAAATCTATTTTAAAACATTTGGAAAAATGATCATTTTTTAGTGCCCTTGAAAAAGGTCTATGGGGGATAAAACTGAAATATTTCGCTTAATCATCTGAAATTTATATCCTAAATCCATTACGAGTCGGGGGGGGGGGTTCTCAAAAAAAATTTCCTTCGTAGTTTTTCCAAAAATTTTGCAAAAAACGTGACATTTTTTTAAAACCCACTGAAATGAAGGATAATGATGAAAACTTTTCGTTAATGATCATTTTGGGTGCAAATATGCTGAATAATTCAATTTTTAAAAACAATTTTCAAAAAAAAATTTTATTCAATTTTTTGAAAATGTTTGAAAAATTTCGAACTTTAAGTGAGTTTTGTAAGTGTGAAGAATTGAATTGAGAGGCTGAAATTGTTACCACATCCTTTTAAGATCATTTCGCAACTATTGTGATCCCACCATTTGAAGATTTCTAAAAAAAGCAAAATTCTGCCTGTCCTTGTGCTTACTGCATGTATTGAAGTACTTTGGACAGTGAAAACTCTCACAAGTACACGGTACAGGTAGAGTAGATATAATCATATACAAATGCAGTACCTCTTCTCATCCTCCATTCTACCTTTCGACAATCGCGCGGCTCGGCTGGAACACATGTTATAAATTTTTCGATGACTTTAACGTATCCAGAAAGTGGTTCGAGACTGCTCGTAAAATTTAGGTTTATAGTGTTACGCGATGTCGTTCACGACACCTGAATGCAGCCACAGAGTAGGAGAAAAAAATATGCTATACTCGACAATACCTTATAGTAATTTTCAATTTGTCGTGTTGCACACACGATTACCCTACTCGTTCTATGGTAGGTACTTGTAAATTTAACCGGTTTTCAACGACGACGTAGTATAGTACATCGAACGCAGCAGAGGGAAAAAAATAATAAATATTAAGCGCATAATTAATTATTACTTCAATTATGTTATACGTCCTAATCCGATGAAAATATATTATTAAATCGATGGCTATAATATCAGTAATCGCGAAACCGGTTTTGTCAGCAACCGCAACGTTTCAGTGTGCACTACGGAGCGAGCGAAGCGGGTGCCGTTAATCATCTAAATAAATCGAAGCGAAAAGTGCAATCTGTAACGCCTTCATTTTGCCTCTGCACCAAGCTTCACCATAGGGTGATCGAAATGTATGTACCTATGCGGCGATGTCAGCCTATATATTACATACGTATTGTAGTCAGCAGGTTCGTTGGAATCGTGAAGTTTTGTGATTCGACGTATACAGATGAGTACATATTTCGTATTTTTGAATGTATTTTTTTTAGAGGAATTTTTTCTTAGTATCTCGAGTGGTGTGTCATGATAAAAATTTCCAAAAAACATGAAAGAGATCTTGGATGAGCAATGTACCTCAGATCAAAAAAAATCATCGCAGGGAGCTTCTTTTCTTTATTTAATGAAAGGACAATTTTCAAATTTCCTGTAGTTTACGAAAATTAGGCTCAAAAAGCAATGCAATGCTTTTAATTTTTTTTATTTTTGAAAATATAACTTAAGTCTATCTTCAGCCGAAAAAAATTTCAAAATACTCCGTTTTTTAGTGTTTCTCTTAATTTTTGCCATGACCCACTATTCAAAGTGCAAGAAAAAAATATTCTGCAAAAATGCACTCAACAAGACGCTCATTGGAATAATAAAATTACGCACCTGTTCTCATTTTTGGGTTATAAAAATTTGAAAATTTTCTTAGCCATTTTTTTTCACCTATTCGCTGATTTTTTTAAATTTCTGATATACTCTTTTCCTGCCTCTACACATTGAAATTGGTTTCAATTGCCTTACATTAATACTCCTTCGTGGATATTTTTTCTCTATAGTGGTGGAGGAGAATGAAGTAGGGCTAGCGGTAGTGAATAAATTTCGTTACCGAATGTACATCTTTTTTACCTAAAAATGATGAATATCCATCAACCAATGAGCTATGTGGTATTGAAATTTTGTTAACTCTGTTGTTTCATCAAATGTATTTGCTCTAGTTGAAATTCATCGCTTTAAAAATATTTTTCTCGTGTAAACTTTCGTATAAAAAAAAATCACCTAGTTATTTTTTATGACCAAAAGAGGCTGATTTTACCTCCAAGTTAATCTTCTCGCAGACACCCTTTTACATGACGTCATGTAATTGGCGCCATTGCTTTTACTGGGGCGCTTTTGTCTTCGATATTTTCCATATTCTATTATTCAAATTATTTTGATTTGATTGAACCATTTCATTTTAGGCATTCTGCAGTACATTTGTGATGACTGATTAAGGGAGTTCTGTTCGATAAAAGATTTTTTTTCTGTTGTAAATTCTAAACTAAAGGGGGGCAGTAAAGATATCAAGTTAAGAGGACCCAAATTTTTACCACGTTCATTTGATATTCATTTGACAACTTTTTTTCACTACCTTTATCTAAAGATCCGGCGTAGATTTTTTCTGTTAATGATCTGATGCCATTTCAGAATCTATATGACAGTTCTAGATGCTCTAGATCGACTGGAAAATACTAAAAATTAATCGAAACCCTAAAAAGCAAACGTGAGACTCTTGTCGAAAAGTCGTATAATAAATTCAGACCTACAAGGAAATTTTCCAACAGTCACAAACTTAGATGGGGAAACACTATAAGGAATAAGAAACGAAAAAATGAATTTACGCGATTATACCAAAAGTAATTTTCAAATTTTATTTATTAATGTTAAATTCATAGGAAAAACGGTTTTATATAATTTTAGTACCTGAAGATCTAATTTGGGACACTTTAAAAAATAATATCTCGATCCTCAATGGACCATTTGATGACTAATAGACCATTTAATTTGTAATGGACTACTTTTTTCTATGAGCCATTTGGTCCTAAAATCTAATTTATTATTTTCCAGAATCCCATCTGGTCCTTTTACTTCAGACCAAAATGCATTTCCATGGAAATCTTTTTTCCCTCTCTATTTTAATTCAATTTTATAAATTAAAAATTTTTATATCATTGTAAGTGTGAAATAAGTCGAATAACTCCAATTGCAATGTTTATTAAAGAAATTGGAAATGTAACAAGTACATCATTCGCACAAATTCTATCTTTCTGTCTATCTAGTGTGCTTACGAGAGGCAACAATGTAATAAGCAAGCCCAAACGAAGTAACTTTTAACATAATAGGTACGACAATCGCAGAAGATAAGAAATGTGCATCGAATGTGTTCGATGCCGAAGGAAGTCTGAAATAACCGAGTTATTTTACATCATAATTATTTTTCTACATAGATCTTATCATTCAAATTTTCAATTTTATAAAATGTAAAATTTACCTGTTCTATAATTTTTTTTTTTCAACACAGAGTCCGCTCTAAAGATACTCTAGTATCTCTTATTTTGTTTGTTTGTTTATTTATTTGCTGGTTGAATTTATTTTTAGAGCGATCCCAGTCAACCCTTCAATGGTTCAGCGCCTTCGTGCGAGTTCCCTTCTTGTAGCTCCTTGTGGGGAGGAATGCTATTAGGTAGAACTACACGAGTGGCCCCAGATGGCAGAGCCACCCAACGTACAGCTGAGATGACACCTTACAACGCATCAAGAAGCAGGAAGAGGCGCGTTATACCATGAACCTGCCTCGCCTACTTTAATACAAGTTGGGCTCAAGAAGCACTCTGTGTGAGACTGCGAAGCCAATGGAACAAAGGTCAGCTCGAGCTCAAGCAGCCAAAAGAGGCACTTCAATGGCACGACTAGTCGCTGAAACTACTTACCTTAGCTAGTGTTAAGGCTAAAGTTTAAGAAGATTAAGTCACATAAAACCATAATACTGATTACTAAAGTAATTTTGTGTAACTTCGTGTTAGTCGTGCTTCAACGTATACTTAGAGTACACACTGTGTCAATGCCAAATTATTTTTATATAATTGATTATAGTTTGAGGAAACTGCCCTCGTAATTAAGTATTGTACAGTTACTCATGGTTTTCGTAGTTTTTCACCCAGAATAACTTAGTATAGTTCAATAATACCTTAAATAATGAAGATAATACCATCACCTGTTTAGGTAGTTGTTATTAATATAAGTATATCCCGGGGCGCTGTAGCGACCGAAGTATATGTTGTATTATGCATTACTATTGTTGACAATGATAAGTAATAAACTTTTCCCACCTGGTGAAAAGTTCAGGATTTGGGCCTATCTGAGGAAAAAAGGTTAGGTTAGGTTAGGTTAGGTTACTTCTCGTCCTGGTTAAACGCCGGACATAAGTTCAGAATGGCTTTATAAACCAATATTTTTATGTAACCACTTCATAATATTGAACAAACCAAATTTAAAAACGAAGTACCTATTTTTCTGTAAAAATATTATTATATAACCAAATCAGATATGGTTTTCCCCTACATGTTGCACCATGGAGGTTTTTCACCCTGGTCGATTGCTTAATGTTTACATCATTTTAGTTTATACATGATAAAACCTATTACCCCAAATAAACCGCATGGTGCAAGGGTTTAGGTTTAAGTTGTAATAATCTTAGCATTGTTCAACATATTTGCGCAATAAACTAGACCCACCCGCTACGGCCTATAAAAATGGGAGCACCCCTCCCCCCCCAAGGTTAGGTTAGGTCAAGTTGGGTTTGTTAGAGTTTGAAAGTTGATAAGTTAATATATGTCGATCGCTAATGGACTATTTCATCCCAAAATCTAGTGAGGATATAGTACGATTGGAACCAGTGGTGTAGCTGGGGAGGGGGGGGGTATTGGGCAAAGATCCCCCTGGCGGCAAATTTTTAGAGGTGGCAATTTCAGAATAGAATTCACAAAAAATAAGGTTTTCATGTTCGCTAAAAATCTCATTTGTTTGTGTAAATATAATTTAAATGTTGTGACGAAGACCTGAAGAAAAAAGTTTTTAAAATTGAGCGAATTGTATCCCATGGATATCGACAAAAATGAACTGATGAA
>FIZR01014162.1:0-26395 GCA_900060175.1 Ferrisia virgata | reverse complement strand
AGGTATTTGAACGAGCCTTGCATTCCCAAAGAAAGTGATCTACTAAGCTGGTGGAAAAACAATGAGTCTCGATATCCTGTTCTTTCACGATTGACGAAGAAGTACCTGTGTAGCTACCAGCAACAAGTGTCCCATCAGAGAGAGTGTTCTCCTCTGCTGGGGACATAATTTCATCAAAACGAGCATGTTTATCCACTACCAAAGCCAAAAAACTTATATATTTTTATTCCAAAATTCAAAATGAAGAATATTACTTTTGTTTATTTCATTACTTCATTCAAATAAAAATTTTACTTTTGTTCATCTCGATATTTCATTCAAATAAAAGTGTTGTAAAGACTTCGATTGCTGTTTGAAATCGTCGATTATTCTAATCGATTAAAGAACTGTTTAATTTTCGATTAATTTTTCAATAATCGATTCATCGAACAAAATGTGGCCATTAATTGCGGTTACATTGACCATATTGACAGACATTGCCATTGACCATCAATTTGTGATCCGTAATGCACCCTAGAATTCTTCTAAGCGATCTAGCTCATCTGCACCAGACTTAGTCTGGTTGTAAAACTGAATCTTTTCTGGGCAATGTTGTTCATCTTGCGAATCTATGAGTGAATTTTCATGATTTTTCCAGCTTGACAGCACAATTACCGCTTTACCACGATGATTAAGGTAAGACACAAGTGTTGCCTCATCGCCAAATGCAAAAAATGAAGATAGCAATTCTCATTGTTCTTCCATTAAGAACTCTGCAGGAATCATACTTTTGTTGCCGCGAACAGTGCCAACTGAATTCAGTTGAAAATCATCTTTCAGCTCAACAGCTAATGGAAAAGAAGTAAAATAATTATGGACAACAACAATCCTTTGAGAAGCAGCTAGTAGAGTCACTAAAAGTTTGACAACATCAAGAGGTACATTACTTTTTTGAAATCCGCCTTGGTTTTGCTTCCCAACGTAGGTTTCCATATTCTAGCAATAATAAGTTTCTGAATCGCAGGCCATGTAGGTTTTTATACCCCTACCATCTTTTATAAGTTTTTGCGGAATTCTTTACCTTGAGAGGACAGCGGTCTTTGAAAGCTTGCATACTTTTGTCAACAGTGACCGATTCTTCTAGAGAGTATGCAGCTTGTATATTTGTACTAAACAATTCGATAATTTCTCAAAATGCTGCGAATTTGCCTCTCAATCATCTGGCAACATTTCAATTCCACTGCCATCATTAGCATATAGGTCTTCTAGATTGATGTGTAATGTTTTAACCATTCTGACAAAGTATAAAAGGCCTAATAGTGCTCGGATTTCTACATCAGTGGTATCACGAGCCTCTCTTGACCTGGAGTGATTAGGTCCAACTTTCCATATTTTTTCATTCGTTTAGTCGACCATTTTTTTGATCATGTTATAATTTTTCATTAGACCCCAAGATGACATCACCATATTTCCAGTTCTTCCTTAAGTTTTGAGGCATCGCCGCAGTTGGTAAAACTGGCTGTTTACACCGAAGGGTTCCATGTCGACCTATGTATTCGTTACTGTCAGGAACTCTTGCCGCTGATCGAGTTTGCGAACGAGTAGCTGCAGATTGAGACTTGGATCCTCTAGAAATTCCAGACCATGTTTGGTTGTGATGCGGCTGAACTGGGCTTTTTAGGTAGCGGTGGTGAACTCGGTTCTGCTAGTTCAATCTACTCGTCTAATGAGGTTTCAGAGCTCACTATTGTTTTCAATAGAGTCGTTAGCTAATTCTACGTCGGCCATTTTTTTATAAGTTAATCGTTACCGGCTCAGTTGAGAAATGAATGTTTGAAAATTTAATTTTGATATCTTATACCAAACTCAAAAATGCCTAGCTAATTGATTTATTGGCCTGATGACAGCTGTAATTAGTTCCACATAAGATAGGATTCTACTGCAAGACCATTCAAGTTTTACGCAATTTATTCATCAACCTTTACAAAACTGACATTAGTACTGAAATTGTAGTGTTCCGATACTTTTCCTACTTTGATTTAGATCAATACTCGAATTTTTAATTACTTTATACAGAAACTTGTGCATAGAGCAAATCTTGGAGGTTTCCTTCATGATGTGACTTTTTTGTAGGTTTCCTCTTAGGGTGCGACCTATGCAGGGAATATCATTTTCAGGTGAGAAATAACGAATAGTATGTGATGTTTTTGAGGCTTTTGATTGGAAAAAACTTAAAGATCTTTTTTTCTGATAACCTACGACTACAGAAGAAAGGTTTACAAAATACGCATTAGCCAGTTATTGAGTTTTTCATTTGCTTTAAAAATTTGAAAATGCCATTTGCGAGCGGATCGAATGATCAAAAGGACTGGAGAGGACACGACGTTGGGTATAAATCCTAAATTTCAGATTAATTTTCGTGAAATATTATTATTACGTGGGGAGTGCAATGGGGCTAAACAGTCGACACCATCAAAAGCTACATCAAGGACCCATCCTAAATCTACATACCAAATTTCAACTTGCTAGCCCAATTTGAAGGGGAGTTATGCGAGCAACAAACTCAAAAAATAGGAAAACTTGAGGAAAAAACTATATTTTTTGGGCTGTGAGTGGGTCCAATCAGGCTAGAAAGTGGAAACCCGCCGAAAGGCACATCTACCACCCCTACTCAATCTTTTATTTAATGACTTCTTCAGTGAAATTTTGATTTAAACTATGAAGATGAACTGTTGGCGTAGTTATTGATAGATTTTTGATACCTGCTTGCTGAATGTAAGAAACAGTAGCCTTAATGAATTCAAATTGTGCTTTTGTTTTTGTTCTGATAAGCAGAGCTCCTGATGGAAACGGTATTGTTGAGGTAATGAATGCCCAATTACAGCCCCAAATATGTGGTTTTTTGGTCTTCTTTTCTAATTTTTTGAGTTTGTTCCTCGCATAACTCCCTTCTAAATTGAACTAGAAAGTTGAAATTAGATATGTACATTTAGTGGATACCCTAGATGTGTCTTTTTCGGGTCTCGGCTTTGCAGTCCAATTTCACCCCTTCACAGCCCCAAATATGTTTATTATCAAGTTGATTTCGTGCCTATGCCTAACCTTGCACAAATTGAGGTATGTGCCTACAATTTAGAATTTTAAAATAGCAGGGTCTCTAAATGAGCCATTCACAGTATTAGCTTTTCAGTTCTCCCATAACCTTCCAACAATCCCGAAGATGTGGACCTTTTTCCAACAATCAATGGATTTTTAGATGAAATGAAATCTCAAACGCTACTAGCAATCATGGTAGAATATTTTAAAATCAATAATTTTCCATCCTATAATCTCGAGTCGAATAGTATTCACATGGCAATGACGACAGCCCGAAAAAGTGTGTAAAATCTTATTCACGACACTAGAAACCTATGAAAACTTCGACGATTTATTTATATAACTAATCTTTTTCGCTGTTTTGGAAAACATGACTTATATTTTGCCATAACCGACATAAAAATTCACATTATACAAGTTCAAAACGTTCGTAAACAATTTTGAATCATTTTAACACGCATAAATGTGAATTTTTACATCGTTTCGACTGTTTAACCAAATTTATTCGCGTTTTTAGTACTATTTTTCGTCATACGTCAGCTGTTTTCACACCTGAGTGAATTTTTTCCACGCAAAAGTTAAAAAATACAAAAAATAATCGGTAAATTTTAGAAGCACCTACGAATAAAATTTCGGTGTATTTTAATTTTCAATAATACAAACGATACGAAACATTTTAAGATATGGAAAACCTAATTTTTCGTATTTTTTGATTTTGAAAATGTTGGTAAACTTGGTCAAAGGAACTTAAAAAGCTGAAATCTCATAATGTAAGTTATCTTTAGCATTTTTCATCCCACAGAAAATATACCTTGAAATCTGAATGAGAAAGCAGTGAGCACTCTTGGACGGTTGTTTTCCTGATACTGAGCTTATTAAATGCAACTAATTACAAAACTTTTACTCCATTCAAAAAAAAAAAGAAAGGAGACTAAAATTCAAAGATTGCAATACAATTAGACTAAAAGTAATTCAAAATTGTCACCTTTCGAACACGTAAAAATAGATCTAAGATGTTGAAATTTATAGCCTCACAAACTTGGTGACATTTCATCGAAATACCAATCCTTTATTTGCTTTATGATTAAATAGTCAACTACGAAATGTGCGATGACTTACTCATCCGAGAAAGAAACATCCACATAATTAATGATGACGTTGTTCAACAGACAAAAACTTTGGCCAATCCATCCGCACCGGAGCTGGCAATGTATGGTTTAGAAGGATGGAAAGCCACGTCGTGAATAGATTCGTCGAATTTCTTCCGATGTGCGGTGATTTCTTGCACGCAAGTTTTCGTATCCAGATTCCAAAAACGAATCGAACAATCGTGACCTTAAATAAATGATAATTAGTCATCATAACGTACAGATGTTGGTAACACTGGGGTACGAAATCAAATCGCTAATAAATAATATTCAACTCACTTCCGGATAGTAAAAATAATCCGCTAGGGTCGATAGCTAGACTAGTAACTGAATCTAAATGCGCCACCATCCAGTGGATCATTTTACCGTTTGTGTTATCGAAGAATCTAATATGCCGGTCTTCGTGAGCGGTAATAGTCAAAGGCAACGTTGGATGGCATATCAGACGGTTAACTTGATCGTACGCGGCTCTCTGCGAATTGAAAAACATAAAAACGTTACAAATGATTATCATTTTAATTCGACAGTACGTACGAGTGTTACGCGTCTTACTTCAGCTGGTTGCTCTAGCCTAAGTATTGGTTTTGTTGTTTCGATATCGTAAATTATACAATTTCCGGACGTATAAGAAACCATAATACGATTCATGTCGTCTCTGATGAAATCGGCCGAAGTTGGATTCCCATCGTTAGCTAAACATAAATAAATAAACGTTAAATTAGCTTTACATATGTGGCCGACGCTAAACATCGAGGACTTAAGACTAAGTGGTACTCACGTTGATCGGGTACATAGGTTGATAAAAGAGACGAGTTTTGTTTAGCAGGTGACCATAATTTAACGGTACCATCGGCTGAACACGATAGCAGTTGCAATTTCTGGGTATTTAACGATAAACCCCAAATAGCGTCGGTGTGACCTTCTAATGTGCTACTTAAAACGCCCGGATCTGTAGATAAAAAAGTATGTTGCACTAATTCGTGCCAACTGAGCGCAGATTTATCGAAGAAATCGAGAGAGTATATCTTACCGTACGAGTCATACGGATCTATGTTGGCCGAAGGAACATTCCAACAATAAACATGACCATCTTGACAACCGCTGTAGCATTCCTCGCCGGTCGAGTTAATAGCAACGCATAGAACTGGCGATAGATGTTTACGAAACGTGTACAACGGTTCGACATCCAATGACGCTGACCTACGCAGGAAAAAGTTCACAGGCATATTGACCTTTCTTATATGAAATAAATATTTAAAAAAACGCAAACGTCTCTCTTAATTACTTTTTAGACGTGACTATTTTCTGCAAATTCCATAACTTCAACGATCTATCTTCGCTGGCTGTGATTAGAACAGGTTCGGTGGGATGAAATGCTAAGGCTCTGACGCCGTCGAAATGACTTCTCAACGTGTACTTGGCGTTCCACGTTTTTCTATACGATTCCTTCGAAGTGGACATCTAAAATCCGTTGCAAATGTAATTGTAACATTGCGAGGACAATGTAAATACAAAGACTAGGCAATCAAAGCTGAAACCTACATCATAACTATTTTCCACGTCGTTATTTACAGTAAGCTGTGCCAATTCTCCTAAAGCGAACGCGGAGTCTCCTCCTTCATCTTCATTGCTTGCAGCTATACTCATTGATGATACGACTTGAAACATTCCGCTATCTGTAAAAATAATTCAATTAGCTAATCTCAAAAGCTGAACATGAAACAAAATCAATTATTTTCGATACTTTTTGTATTTTTTTTTTTTTTAAGTTGATTTTGCAAATTTAGAAAATACTATTTTGGGTTTCAGCGGTCTTTAATTAGTTCATTAGAATTACTTCAAGTAAGAAAATCAGAAAGATTTCAACAAAAAAAAAAAAAACTGAACACTCGAGTTGGAAAATTGTATTAAAAATTGAATTTAAAAAAAATGAAAAACTTTGCTTAAAACACAAAATTCAAACGAATTTCTCTTCAGAAAAAATTATCACAATGTTCAAAATTTACATAAACGTTAATAAAAACAATATTTCAGCTAGAAGCAAAAAGAAAAATTAAAATACATAGAAAAATGTTTTTAGAACATTGAATAAAAATGTTCTGTTTTAAAAAATTTCCAAAATATTCAAAACATTTGGAAATTCGCAAGCGGATTAATATTTCAACGCTACATGCTTCAAGAATGATCACGATATAGGTAAAAATTAATGAAAAGTTGAAAATAAAATTATCATCAATTACGCTCTTAAACATATACAATATTTTTTATTTAATTTATTGTTGTTTTTTTCTATTTCTATTCAGGTTTCAAATAATTGTCTCGCATAAGTACCCAGTGAGCCAATTATTTCGTAAAAAGGAAAAGCATTACTACATTGTTTACAAGCATATCGAAAGATCACGTAGTAAGGCGCAATAGTAACGTAAAAAATTTAGCAATCTACAAGTACACGTGATCAAACTAGAGCAAAATAGAGGTAAATGTAACACGATAGCATAACTAATCGCAGCGGATGATAAATTTGAACGTATATAATTTTTCAAGAATGAATAATGACTGATTGGAAACATATATATCGTTTTAATTGTAAGGAGATAACATTTACTAAAGAATTCTTAATAATTTTAATCGAAATCACAATTAAATTTTCTAAAAGTACGATACGGGCGGTAAAAAATTGGAAAATCAAAAAGTAATTTGAGATGTTAATCTTAAGCCACGCCCACTTCCAAATCTACGAAGATTAAGGTTTTTTTTTGGCGTTTGAACTACGTACTTTGAGAACGTATATCAGAAGAGGTAACATCTTCACTTTCGGTCAATAAATGAAGTTCGTTTAGTACTTCTTCCGCTTCAGCGTCCACATCGTGCATATCGTGACGCAATTCTCTCTGGAGAAAAAAAAATGCCAAAGAAAGGGAAAAAACACGCAATTAGAAAGGTACGCACATTATGAAGCGGGAAATAAGGTGTAAATAGAATAATTTACCTTCAGCGGAGCTCTACAGTGATCGAAAACTAAGGTATCGACTTCGTCGTTATTATCATCGTCGTCGTCGTCTTCATCCATATCTACGTCACCTCCTTCACGACTGAGAAATTCAAAATTTGCCATGATTGCCGCTTCCGTATCTAAAGCCATAGATTCGGCGACAGTCTGCTGTAAGTAGTAGATACGATTAATACACGTGCATTGCCAATGATTGCAGCTTACAGAGATGGATTTTATACTTTTTTGGTGTTCCCTCGGCCTTGTGTGGCGCTCAAACGTTTATTTTTCGAAACGTTCGCGTTTCCATTTACTGTTTGAGATCCGGGCGCCGGAATACAATCTTCTTGCGAATTAGGATTGTTATTATTATTGGTATTATTGTTATTAATATTATTCAAACCTAGTAACGTTTTTACTTTATTTGACCTAACATCTATTATTGTATCGGTATAACCTATTTCTTGAAGATAACTACAAAGTAAACAAATTTTAATTAATAAATGAGTGCAATGAAAAATTGAATGACTGGTTCGAATTAAATACTCACTGTCTGAGCAATGAGCGCCCTTGCTTCCATGTTATATTACTGACTGATGTAAACGGAGCTTCGGCATCTGCTGTGATTTCAGTAGCAGCTCCTGGTTCGTCGAATATAGGAGCACTCATATCGCCTTGATTCAGATCAGTTCCGTATTTCAATTTATGATATTTTGCTCTACCAATTCAACACAATCATTCGATTAATGGAAAACGTCCACCAATAGAATAATAATAACAAATTGTTTCATACCTTTCTTGTTTCAATGCATATTCTAACATTTTAATCCTCCGTACAAGATCATTTTTCAAATTTTCTTGGCCTTTTCGCTCGCCTTGAAGAAAAGCTACTTTGGCCTGAAAAATAAAACGAAAATAATGTCAATAAATGCTCTGCATAATAATTCACAGTCATTGGAAAGATTCCCACGCGATGTATGAATAAGGATACGAAATAAATGCGATTTAAACGAATAAGCCATCAAAATTAATGTACCTCCAGTTCAGCTCTATGCACTTCCCATTGCGATCGTTCCATTTCGAATTTAGCCCATTCGTGCTGAATGAAATGCAGAATACCGGGGATTGAGTACTGAGGACGTTGATTATTATTCTCATTTTGCTTGTTAACTCCACCAGCCGATCCAATTTGCCCATTTGAACTTTGTGGTGAAGGTTCTTCCATTGTCCAGTCTCCCCAATTTTCAACCATTACACAGCCGCCATAACGGCACTACACATACGTACGATAAACTGAATAACTGACTCGATAGAACTTCGCGTTACGAATTAAATTTTATCATGATATTACTTCTAATTTAATTAATTTAACGTACAATTATAAAAATATACTTGTACTAAAATAACACTTCATTACAAAAGCCTAAGGCTAATCGCAGCTATAGACAAATCTGACAACAAGGGATGCGCTGTTGTACATGACAACATGACATAAAATCGATTTTATTCCCTCAAATCCAATAAAAAAAATAACAAGTAGGTTATTTGGTAGGTGAAGCTAGTTTTTGATGAAACGTCGTTATGTATGATGGTCCCGTGTTTGAGTAATATAAAATTAAAAATTTTTTAATTCTACCAACAACCATGAATTTGAAGTGAAACAAATTAAATTATAAAATTTAAATTTTAAACATGAGAGATGAATAGAAACCAAATTTCATTTTACAAATCAGTTATGCATTATGTGTGATATTTATTACCATTGTTTATTGAGATTTTGAATTTTTCTAATTCGATAAAACATTCCCAAATTTTTTATTTCATTTTCAATTATTTCTCTTAGGGTCTAATCAGCTTGAATTTTTCTTCTTTTTAAAATAGGTACCATTATGCTTGGATCCAACAAAAGTTTTAGTTGCTATCCAAATTTTTGTTGAATCGCTTTTGTGATATAATGAAAAATTGGATGATAATTTTGTTTTCAACAATCAAACAAATAGTTCTGCTATGCCATTCTATAGACTTTCTAGATGTTGATCTGAGCATGTCATTACCCGCAGAGACTTTTTCTTGAGTCTTTAGAGTAGTTTCTGTATAATCAGGTATCCACACGTTACAATCTACTTGACAATAACAATCTGCTCATCAAACTAGGATATTCTTGGCTGCGTGAAAAAATCAATTTTTGCCATTTCCATCACCTACTCCAAATTTCCGAAGTATTTACTATCATTATCGTTACCTATCCAAAATAAAATAAAAACCACTTCAAAAAATTGATAATATTCGATCCAGCGAAATTTGTATCTTATACGCTTCGTGTAATTTTTCATAAAAAATTCAACAAAAAGAGTTCATAATATTGTACATTGTATGGAACAATAAAGGCCTACAATGTTCTCCTAAAATGAATACATAATATGAAATTATCAGAATGGTTGATTGCAGGTATTCTATTAGTTGGAATTTTTCATTAGTACTGAAATTTTGTTACGAATAATTATTAACAAACTTTAATGCAAAGTACAATACCTTTGGTCTAAATCAATTTTTTTTTTAAAGAATAATGAGAACATCATTAGTGTAAAGCGATAAACTATTATTGAATGTTGTTTTACTCTATTTAATATAGAAATTGTTTTGCTCAATTTTAGATTTCATTTTTGCTTCAATCTATTTCAAAAGTGCGGTTGCAAACACTTGTTCATATAACGGAGATATCGTCGATTGTCAAGGTAGAGGATTAACCCAAGTGCCATCTGATTTAGATTCATCAACAAAAGTGAGTTTTACAACGTAGTAGGGGTAACATTTTGTGACTGTCCATTACCTAATAAAATTTTGAGTGTTTTCGTAGGGTTTGGATCTATCTCTAAATCCTTTGAAGTTGACTGGAGATTCATTTGAAAATCTTACATCTTTAACTACGTTGATAATGAGAAATTTAGATTTTAGATCGAAATCTATTGAAGAATACACCCTACGACCTTTAGAAAAATTAAAATATCTCGATTTGACAGGCACAAAATTTGACGAAGATTTGAACTTTTTCTTACCAAATAGTTTAGAAAAATTAATTCTAGACAGCACGACATTCGCTTCATCTTACCTCGAACAACTAGAAAATTTGGAAACATTCAGCGCCAAAAGTTGCTCTTTGGAATATTTCCCAACGTGCCATCCACAAGCTCCTTTAAAATGTGTAGATCTTACAGATAATCCGATGAGTGACCTTTCAGTAAACCAGATATCAAGATATTGTCAACTTGAAAAGTTGTTCATAAAATATCCGGCTTCTGGTACCCATCTTACAACAAAAGAATCATATTGTCAATGTCTAGAATTAGTTAAATGGGTCGAAAAATATTATATTGAAGGTATGCAGGAACTGGGGTGTTTCAAAGGCGAAGGTACAAGATTAATTCCAAATTTACTATTCTAAATTTTCCAGAATCTTTACAGTAATCTTATGGTTACAGAAACTACTTGTAAGATAGATTTCACAAATAACGTGAAAGAAATGGATGAATGTACAAAAAGGGTAAAGGTCACAACCCCTATACAAGAGATATTATTAGGAATGCTTCTAGCATTAGTAGCTTTCTTACTAATTTGCGTCCTGTATCACAGATGTATTCGTCGTAAGTGTTATTTCATTTTTACTTTAATTTTACCTACTACAACTTACTCTCCGTTACAAATACCTTGCCTCACATTTCTACAGCTCTTTTCGCTGGCGATGAAAATAAACCTACCACTACCCCGAGACCACGCAATCCTACACCAAAACTACCCAAACCTTGGCCAACGGTTCGTCTTCGCTTACCAGCAACACCTCCACCAGAACTCCCTGGGGAAGAAGAAGAGGAGGAGGAAGAGGAGGAGGAGGAGGAGGAGGAGGAAGAAGAGGAAGAAGACTAAACACCTTTGTTATGAGGCTTTTTAAAATTTGATTAAGCTGGTCAGACGCCTTCTATATGTTTTCAAAGTTGAAACTTTCGAAAAGAATACCCTCTAGAAAATGAACGTCAAGAAGTTGATTCAAAAGTTATACGGTCTTCTGAATGCTGCGCAAGCGAGAATTTTATCCGGCAGAGAATAATGTTGAGAAACACAAATGACATATAGTTGATATGTACATATGTAGGTATCGGGAAATTAGGTTTAGCGTATATGTTCTGTTACGTATGCGATTTGTTCTGTGTTCTTGTATACATTAAAAAAAAAATGAGAATTAGATGATCAAGTACCCAGTTATTCATTTTTTGAACGATAGAAGACTGAAATTGTGTACGTATGCCATAATTTGTCAGCGGCAAAACAAAAAAACGAATGTACAAACATAATGAAAATATATGAATTATGAAAAGTAAATAATTTAGTTGGCGACTAAATTTTTTTACCATCAACGTGTACCGCAATTTATCATGATTAATAATTTCATATTGAACTAAAAAGCACTCGAAGTTCAAAGCACACGCATTGACACTTTTTCTAGCAGCAGTAGTTGTAAAACAATAAGGTGTTTCACATTTTAATAACTTTTAAAAATACCAATAATTTCACTTTTTATTAAAAAAATTATAACCAGAAGATTTTCATGTTGACATTGACGTGAATCGAGTTCATGACCATCATGGACGTCCAATTTTCTTATAAATTTATCGAATATTGTCATTTATGAAGTACTTTCATTAGAGCTAGCGCTTTGAAAAAAATTAATCAACGAGAGTTAATCATTTTTCATTCATTTGGATCATCTGTTCGAATCCTTCGCTTCCTTAAAGGTTGCATCATTTTGTAATACTTATAACAAAGCATGTATTTTCAGGCGAAGAATGGAAACATTCGTTGTTAATTTCAACGTCATTTTTCTCCAGAACAACGGTCAACTATACTTTGCATTTATAAAAAACTGTAACTTCGCATACGCTAAACATTTTTTTTCGGCAATAAAATATACATGATACAATTTTTTTTCGATAATTTATTGCAGTTAGAAGCTACGATCTCACCTTCTTCCTTTAGATTCTTCTATAAAGCTTCTGTAATTTTGTCAGTAATAAAAAATGAAATTTTCAGCGTCATGGTTTAAAATGCGTATGAATTAAATTTAATTTTAAACCAAAATAATTAAGAATTAATTCGTTTTTGATCGGAACAGTATTAATTTAGAAAAAAATTATGATGAAAATTTTAGACGAAGTATTTCTTTTCTTGGTGTTGAATATTGCCTACACTGATTTGAGCTTACCGTCGTATCGTATAGGAGCGCTAGACGGTAGTCATTTTTAGCGAATTGCTAAAAACACAACCATTTGATTCGAGTGTGATTATTGTGTCGGTTATTCGCAAGCGAGCTGAATATTTGAGTACGTCTTGGTCTTGTCTTTTTGTTTTTCACGAATTACGTTCGTATTGAGTGTTTGATTAAAATTGTGTTTTATGTTTCTATCGGTGTATTATACAGTATCCTACAATATATTATTATGCTTCTTATCCTAGAGGTTCGGCGTTGGTGTACGTAAGGTATTCTGAATAGTAAGTATACAATGTTCCGGCCTCTCGTAGATCGCCCGGGTACGGTCAGTACATGCCCGAATTGTAATCAAGCATTCAGAACTGCCGGTAAATCAGTGTCACTCATTAATCTTACCAATTTAATCATAACAGAAGCGGAATATATACTGTGATAATCATTTCAGATTCACTTCATGCTCCGTTGATACTGAACTGCCGTCATTTATGTTGTGAAGAATGTATTCGTACAACATTCTGTACCGAACGTCAGATTATCTGCGCGGAATGTGGCAAATCATCTACAGCAAAGTAAGCATTTGCTTTCTGAATTTTGTATTCGAAATGTCATAGTTTATAATTCGATAACGATTTTATTAGAACTTCAATGGACGCAAAGATGAGTAACTTGAGGGATAGCTTTCCTCTAAGTGAAAGAATGGTTGAAGAGATCGGTAAACTTACCCAGATGAAACCAGTCGACGAATCCTCTATTGGATTCAAATCGTCTAAAAGACGCAGCTATGATAAACCATTTCTTAGTACCTCTTTACATGGTAAATTATTAACGATAATCGCGTAGCACTGATTTTGTGTACCGAGCTCCGAATTTATGTATATTTTATTTTTGATTTCAGAAGGCGCATGTGACGAGTGTCATAATGTGCTTGCTATTTTGAAATGTCTAAATTGTAGCGGCACACTATTCTGTAAAACCTGTTGGCACGAAGTATGTATATGTAATGCGTTAAATAGTTTTTGCGTCGATGGAATATTAAAATTTATTTCGTTTTCTGCAGGTGCATCGTTTTAACGCAACTCAGAAGCATGAATACGAATGGATAGCGTCGAATTCGCATTACCAATTGGAAAAAGTAATTTTTGATACCATTTTTGTTTTTTAATTTTTACAAAAGTAACCTAATACATTATTTTACTTCGACACGTTTTCTAGAACCCCGAACATATTAAACAGTTGAAAGAGTATCGCGAGAAATTAATTATGAAGCAAGAGAAAATCGAGCGCTGTTTAATGGTAAGAATAACGATTTGAAAAAAATTAACCGAGCTTCTGTTAAATATTACTTGACATATTTATTTTATTATTATTTACACGCGCGGAATATTTTTAAATTTCACACAATGAAAGTAAACTGAATTTAGAGCATTGGCACTAAATACGTAGGTTCGTCGTTTCAATAAATTCCTTGTTGACGAAACGTGAACGTGCAATAACAAATCACAGCCGAGGTATATTATCGTATTCCCTAAACACGGGCATCCGATTATAGATTTTCATCGAGTAAATGCGAAGGAATATCGTATTCGCTCAACGCTGTCAGATTGGCAGCCGCTTCGATTTTACTCGTCGTACTGTTGGTCGGATATTTATGCTTTCTTTGCGATTCAATTTCTTTGAATTTTTCCGTCAAATATTGATCAACTAATGGACCTGAGTAATCTTCGGGGAAGCTCGGACGCATCGGAATAATATATTTGTAAAGACGTTCGTTTAAAACGTAAAGTTGAGGTGTTGCTGCGCATTTCACATTAAACCACCAGTCGCAAGTTAATGCTGCTTGATTGAATATCGTTCCGTTTGGACATAAAAATGAAGCTTGGCCACCGTTCAAATCACAATAATGCCATACCTGTAAATTGAAATGGTATCCATATTAGTTCAAATTATAATTCAGAGCTAAACGATTCAGCGACGTATATGAATTTCAGAATTTCACTTTAGAAGAACTTTGAATCAAGAAGAATCGAATCAATATCGCAAGAATAGACCGGTTTCTAGAATTTTCATCAATTGGGAAAATTAACTGACGAGAAAAATGATTTTATTTTAGACCGCGATTTACAAAGTGAAACAAATTGTTCGAGTTTTCGTGCTGGTGGTCATTCTGGACTTTTTTGGAACTCTTTACGAGTTGGTAGTCGGATTGCCTGTCAAAGAGATATTATAAAAGGGTGGAAATCTTTCAAACCGAAATGGAAAAGTTACACTACTACTGGAACTTGTATTATTCGACTCTCCGTTTGGAAATTTGAGATTTGTCGTTGTTTTACATCGAATTTAATATATTCCAAGTATCACGATCTACCACTTACTTGACATTTGGTTTCCGGATCTGCAAAGAATCCTTTGTATCGTTGTGTTTTACAATTGAAATTGGTTTCGGGAATGACGGACAGTACCGGATAATCGATGCCTGCTCTGCCGGCTGTGGCTTGATCGTCTTTGAATGGTGGTTTATTGATGAATTGCGTAGTCGGTATTGGTTCTTTGGGCACATCGTCGTACGGATCGTACGAATGTACGTGATGAGGTAACGGACTCACCGAATTATGTTCAATAGAAGAAATACCCGAGTGATGTGTTTCTTTCAAGCTGTCAAATATTTCTTTAGAATTTAAATGCGGTACGATGGCTGTGTGCGGTCTGGTAGTATAATGCGATATTGAATCAGCTTTTTGCAATACTTGCAAGATATAAGATAAAGTTTTAATGCTCTGCTTGATATTATCGGCTGTTATCTTCTCCGGTAATTGTTTATTGATATTATATCCTGCCAAGATATCTTCGACTGTATAATCGATGCCTGAGACTGCGGTCGGCGTATTTAACGTTGGCACCAAGTAAGGTTTGGGTACAAATTGAATTTTGGTCGGTATATGGTAATGAGAATGGTGATGCTGTTGGTGTTGGTGCTGTAACTGATAAGGTAATTCTTGACTTTTCATTATAGTCATTAATGTTTTAGTCGACTGTGTAACCTGTTCTGGTATTTTAGTGACTGGTTTAACTGTCTGCGTATGAGCCGCGTACTGTTCCTCCGGATAATCATAGGTGACTGCATACGGAGTCGTAACGTGAGCTATATTCTGACTCGGGTACGATGAAGAGACCACCTTATTCACCAGATAATGCTTCGGACTGGTGATTTCGACCGTCGACGGAGTCGTTGTAACGTCATACTTTGGAGCTTGCGTTTTGTACAGATTATACCTAAAGTTCAGATACTCGGATTGGGGAGCCGGCGTGCTAGAAATGGCCGGCGAACTATCACCGGCGTAGTACGCCGAGGCAGCGATACCTGCGGCCGGAACAGCGGTCGGTTTCTTGATTTCGTAATTGATCTGATGCTTTAACGTAGCCGGAGTTACGAGATATTTATAGTAATCGTCGTTTTGAGCCGAGTGCTGCGCTACGTATTTGGTCAAATACGAAAATGGGAATTTTCTATCGGTCGTCGTAACGCTAGCGGTCGGAGCAGGCGTCGATTTAACTGGTTTCACCGTCGGATAATTGTACTTGGAACTTTCGGTCGAAATTGGACTCTGATAGTACGAATTGGGATAATAGTGAGTTTCCGGATTGTAACTAATGGCCCGAGATGGAGCGGGAGCTGGTGCTTGCGGCGCTACCGACGGAGCTCCGGGTATATAAGCTACCGGTATATAGCTGTACTCGTTGTTGTCAGCGTAGTCGAAGTATTCGTTGTTTTCCGCCGTCCTGTATGGTATTTTAACCGATCCGTTGGGTTGAGCTGGATCTTCTTGGTCTCGTTCTTCGTTTGAGCGCGTCGGTGAAGCGGTGCTGAGTAAAGAGTTCTCTTGATCGAGGACTCCTCCACCTCCTGCTGGTGCACTGCTACCGGCGATGTAGTAGGTCGCGTACGGGATTAATCTGCGATTACGTTCGGTTTGTGAAATGCGATCGCTACCGCCGATCAGAGTTCTTTTCTCAGCTTTGATTGTCTGGTTTTTAGTTTCGCCGACGTTATCGGTGACTAATTTTGCCGAACATAGGATCCCTGTAAACAAGTATTAAGCTCGAATCAGTTGATTTATATGTATTTATAGTTTGATTGGAAGCAGAACATGTTACTAGGGTCAGAAAATTTCTACCGCTGTCGACGGAATCGATTGGTCATCCAAGTAATTCAATATTTCGATACCACCTTCCCCCCCCCCTCCCGGCTCGTGCACTCGCTTACTTTCTCGTTACACATTTCAGATTATAATCCTAATTTGAACCTTGTCTACGTATTCTTCGGAAGCGTGTTTTTTATTTATTGAATTTTCGTAGCTAAACTGCCTTATTTAGGCATACTCTGCTTTACTAATAGTTCCGTTTAGCGGTAAATTGCATGCCTTTTATTTACCAACGACCTTGTAGCGGTATTTCTCAATCGACGAGTAAAAGCCTGCCGACAATACACATTCGGAGACGAAAAGTCGCGTGTGAATTTATTATTAATAACGCGATCGTATTACTATTTAATCAACCTCTAAAGTCGAGTGAAAGTAAAAATATTTCAATTACAAATATGCTAATATGGGAAAATATAACGAGTAATTATTAGACGAAATACTGTTATTATTCATATCCGAGCTTCTGGCCGGCCCCCTTTCGGACTCTACAATTGGTGGACAGCGCCGTTTGCCAGTGTGCATGTTTACAAAATATAGTAATTAAAATTGATACAGTTTATTTGTTCGCCACGTTACGTCACTAAACGGTAAGATTTATGAGATGATTTTTCGTTATTATTTTGTCAAGGTATAGGGTCTTCTTCGCTGATGTAAGAGTTTATTCCTCTTATTTATTTCTTTAATTCGTACCTACACCAGAGATTTGTATAAGGAATATTTGCATAACTGCTCTTGTTCTCTGTCCCTATTGTTGTTGTTGTTGTTGTTGTTTTTTAGTAGAACATTTTAATTAAAATTTTCAAATACTCCTTTCCTTGGCTCCTACTCATACATAAAATTCTTTCAAAGACAAGCCATTTAAGAATGCGAAACGATTTTGTAATGTTTTATTATAAGAGCAAAAGTAATACCATGTCGATGAAAAATTACTCGCTAAGATAACAATATCCATTTTCAAGAAATCAAATCCGTTACAAATAATAAATTTTTTCTAATGACAGATTCGTGTCTATGGTGACCACGTACCTAATTTGAAAATCGCGGTTAATACGGTCCAAGTATTTATTAGGTATTTAATCGCCATTTTTATGCTCGTACTGGGAGTTAATAATACCAATGAGTAATGATCAACGTGAAGTAGAAATCCCTCCTCTTCGTCCTTTTCGTCTGCTGTAGACCAAGCGAACTTTGAACTTCAACCTTGTCTCGTTAAATCGTATACTTTTATGAATGAAGTGCTGTTCTAGACGGTGATTGAAATAAACCATCGATCATTCAAATCGACCTTCATTACCTCATATCGAACATTTTGTTATTCTATCAAGAATTTTTTATAGGCATTCGACTTCTCATCTTGTAAAATAATTTTTTTCCAGAATTTTTAGCCTGGTTTTTCTACGACATATTGTCAAATTAAATTAGTATATAGCGCACTATCGACCTATTGAAGCGGTAGAAGGGGGAAGGGGGGAGAGGGTGGTATATTAACAAAATCTGTTTTAGAGTCCGAGAAAATAGTCGAGATCATTTTTGGGTATGCCAGATATCCGTTTTTATTATTTTTATTTTTTTGCTCCAAACCAATCGACCAAAATCCTCAAATTAGGACCATTGAGTCAGATTGGCAGCAGATTTGATATATATGAGCGGGAGTGACCTTACATTAAAATTCAGTAATGTTCAAATTTGGGGCAGGGGGTGCAAAGGGGCGATAATCTTAAAAATAGTTTGTTTCGAAGTCAATTGATAGAGAATCAAAGGTTATATTACATATCCCAAAGTCAGCCTCATACGTTGATTGGTAGATTAGATATGGTGGGGGAGGGAGGAGTCGGTTTCCCCTTTCTAACCTTGAAAAAAGACCGTATGGGGGTTAAAATATGGTGTATATATATATTTAAGAGTCCTAAATACGTATTTGGATGGTTTTGAATTCAGCTCCATCGCATCCCCCCACCCCCCCCTCAACCACAGCCTCGAAAAATTATTTTTTTGAATGGTTTTTCAAGTTTGTAGTCCGCATATATTTCCTTTACTACGTTCATTAAGTGAGTAGATATGGAGGGGCGGGGGTCTCACTTCTAATCCTGAGAAAAGACCGTTCCGCGCATATCCCTTCTCTAAATTGAACTAGGGGTTGAAATGTGGCACGTGTATTTTGGAGTCCTAAGTGTGCCTTTTGATGGTTTCGATTTCATCTTCATTGTACATCTCCCCCTCCCCTCCCCTAGTCACGCACACAACCTGCCAAAAATCGTTTTTTTAACGGTTCTCATTATTTTATGAGCTTGTAGCCCACATACCAGTCTTCTAAATTTAGATGGGAATTTTTTAAATTTGTGATGTAGATTTGGGGGGGGGCTTCTAAAGTGTGCCTCACTAATACCATTGTACCTTTGTAATTTTTTTGGATAGTTTTTGAAGTTTTTCGAGTTTTTATCGATCATTACCCCCTCCCCCCTCCCCATCCAGGTTGAACTGTTTACATTTACATGCCAGTATTATCTATGAGTTGTTTTGGTTTTGTTTTGTTTTTTTTTGAATGAATCTGTTACAATCTACACCATTGAAATTGTTCATTCATTGTGCGAGAAGCTACCTGTACAAGTTTACTCGTAGTCATTGAGTATTCATTGGAAAAAAGAACTGCTTGTTTTGACACTTTCCCCATTGTTCAAATGCTATATAAATGCAACGAAATGGAAACGCATTGTCAAACCAGGGACGTATTTTACTGTTGTGATGTTTTGGATGAAATGTATCGTTTTCATTTTTTCTCCAGTTGTTCTCTGTTTTGAATTTTTTTTTGGAAGTGTGTGGCGTGGGCGGGTGGCCGCCGGGGGGGGGGGTTTATTGAAAAGGAAGGAAAGAACAAGCTATGTAGTAATTTTTCTTTTTGGTCCAGTGATGGCCTCATCGTTGTCGTTTCATATTATCACGAAACAAAAACCGAACGAATGTACAATAACGACGACTCCTACAATATGTCTGCGGAATTTATGTTAGTGTTTTGTGTAAAATATGACTTATAGGTGTTCGTTGAACTTCCTACGCGAGTATTCGAAGTTGAAATTTGGGTGGTATTGGCCTTTTCGAAAGAATAAGACGCCCATGATTTATACCTGGTTTAGCACGTCACTATTTTTCACCTTTTGGTAAAAACGTACGATCGATGTTACTCCGATTTTGTGATAATAGACTTCGTTTCGAAGCAAAATTACTTACTGTAAGAGCGAAATGAAATTTTTTTCGCTGATAGGAGGTACAGTTTATCTTGAGGTCAGATTGATGGGCCAATCGGAGAATACGACGTTGCAATTAATAAACTCAACTTTTCGTAGAGAATAATTCAAAACGACGAGAACAGATGTTATTATAATCGTGGTCATAAACAAATGACAAAATTTATTTTAAAATGAAATAAGTAATGATGAAAAAAAGGAAAGGCAAGCACGAATTATGCTGGGTATTAAAAAAACGTACCATGGTGTGGACAATAAGGCGTTTCGAGTGTAGAAGGACGATGGTGTGTGTAGTGTCGCCGAGTAAAATACCTTGCATTAAGTTACTTGTACGTATGGTTTATCTTATTAGAATAATCATTACGCGACGATCTGATTATTATTTCAAAAGCAGTAGAATAAGTAAAAGAGGTGAAAAACACGCACACACACACACACATACACACAGTTTGCTTTCTTTTCAACATTTCATTTGTTTAAATACGTATTCGTAGCGTACGTACTCGGGGTATTTCGAAATACTAAATGTTATTCTGTCGTACGAGTATTTTACATTTAATAAATAAATACCTCGTAAGTAGGTATGTTATTACGTGTGTGTAGTCGTGTTAAAGCTGTATATAGCTTTATAGGTGAACTTTTCAGCAGTCTTGTCGCCATACAAATCTACCAAGTAGTCAGCTGCCTCTGTAACTATTGAATTTGTGGCGTAAATAAACGAAAAGAATGGAAGGTATATGGACCTTTTTTTTTTTTCCTTATTTCGCTCGTGAACGAAGCGTGCCACAGAAATCCTTGGGTGTATTCAAGTTGGAAAAAGCACGTGTATAGATGTTGCTTACACATTGTCGTTAGCTTATAGTGTATTGTATAGATAGATATATATGTACTTAGACTTACTCTTAATGTCGGCTATTTAACGTACATCTTATGCAATTATCTAGCTCAGGATTGTTTATTAGCTGCAGCAGTTGTTGTTGTGTAGGTATTACAGTTGCATTATAAGATATAAGGTAACTGTAATGTACGAATGTGTTTTTTTTTTTTTTTTTACTTGTTTGGTAATTTACTTACGTACGTGTATACGTTGGTCAATTAATTAACCTTACATTCAGCATCGTGTTTTGGTATAATCACAATACTTTAAAGTGGTTCATAGAATGCATTCTTCATCAGATAGCCATCATCTGTTCATTTTATATCGTACTGGTAATGGTACAGATTTTTTATACCGATATCAAAGAGTTGATACGGTTTTACGAGTCAACACCTTTGCTCTGTACCTATTATAAGTACGAAGACACGCAATGTTGATAACTAGTACGCGGCTGCCAGCTTCATAATATCCACATGGTCGATGGATGCATTCGTTCATTCATCAGACCACCCATTTCATTTAATCATGTCATTGTTGAGCTTCTCCTCACTGCTAAATTACATAGATACATATGCCATTTGATCGTGCTCGTGCTCGTGCTGTAACTCGTATAACATCTAACAGAATCCTAAGCTGGTTCCTGAAGGATATTTTTTTCCTCCGTCGATGGATCGTGACAATAATCGATCCGATATTGATCGCTGCTATGAAAAGCCCTCGATGGTACGTACGTCTACGTACCATCGAAGAATTCCTCAAATTACATTACCACATGCACTCTCGATCGTTATGATACTGGTGAAATGTAGTAAATATTTTTAACGACATTTGGTATCTACGTGATTCGCGTCCATAAATGTATCAGAATATACGAAGAAGCACGTCCTGGTTCAAATGGACGAATTTGATCGGTGAAGGTTTTGCCAACGTGTTTGGTTAGTGGGAAATTTTGAATGGCTTATCGCCAATTGGTGTGTGTTGATTTCGTTGAACGATTCAAAATTGAAGAAATATGTTGGAACTGCTTGTCCGGTAGACACGTAAATTCAAAGCTGAAGAGTCCTATTGAATTATACATGAGAAAAGATGTTGAAAGAAGGTGACGATTTTTCGAATGAAATGCAGATTTCAAGATTATCAACTTCGTAACCATGGATTGGAAAATTTTCATCTTTTAGCTCTAAGAGCTGAAAAATATTTTTAAACGTAACGCGTTAATTAATCGAGATGTTTTTCAATTCTCTAGTAACCCAAGTATTCGACTTGGTGATTTTTAGTTTGATTTTTTTTTATGACGTATTGTCAATGAAACAACCGACCAACGGCGGATGGAGAAGCATAGTAACAAAATTCGTTTTAGGGTCTTAGAAGACCGTGAAGACAATTTTTACCCTTGTCAGATATTTATTTTTATTTTTTATTAATTCCTCCCCCCCCCCGAACATTAAAATTATTTACTCCGCTCGATACCGACCAAAGTCGCTTCGATTCGGTCAATCGGCTCAGTTTGGCGGCGGATCAGATATATATGAGTGGGGATGAACTTAGGTCATATTTCAGTTATGCCTAAATTTCGAAGAGGGGGTGCTGACGGGTCAAAAACGCCGCAAAAATTGTCCATTTTTAAGCCAATTGACAGAGAATCAAAAGTTATATAACATATCCTAAAATGAACCTCCCAAGTCTATTAGGAGGGGAGATATGGACCTTGAAAAAAGTCCGCTCCTCCCCTATCTCCCCACCAGATTGAGCTAGGAAGTTGAAGTTTGGTATGTACATTTAATTAGGATCCTAGATGTGCATTTTGGGGGGTTCTGACTTTTTAGCTCAATTATACCCGCCTCACAGCCCCAAAAAAGTGATTTTTTGATAGGTTTTTCTCATTTTTTTTAGTTTTTTAAGTTTTTTTTTTTCATATAACTCTCCTGCAAATTGAGTCAGGAACTTGAAATTAGGTATGTACATTTATTGGGGGCTCTATATATGCCTTTTGGGAAACTCGACTTTTCAGCCCCATTTTACCCCTTCACAGCCCCAAATATGTGGGTTTTTGGTCGTTTTTTCCTAATTTTTAAAGTTTGTTCCTCGCATAACTCCCTTCCAAATTGGGCTAGGAAGTTTACGTTAGGTACGCCCCGTCTGTAGGGATGTTTGATGTGCCTTTTGGGTGTTTCGACTCTGGCTTCATTGGATTCTCCCTACCCGCAATGCAAATTCTCATGATTATAACATGTCACGAAAATCAGTCTGAAAAAGCATGAGGTTTTTTTCCCCCTCAAAACTAAAAATCATTTACTTAGCTCGATACCAACAAAAATGCATAAAATTTGGGAAGTAGGCTTCGATTGGTGGTGGATTTGATATTCTGAAGTGGGGATGATTTCGGGTCAGAATTCAGTTGTGCCCAAATTTGGGAGAGGGGCTGGCAAGAGGCTGAAATTGCTAAAAATGTTCGTTTTGAGCCAATCTGTAGACTATCCAAAGTTGTATAACATATCCAAAAATCAACCTCCTGTATAGATCAATTAGGAAGGGAGATTGTGTAAGAGTTTTGGACCTTGAAAAAGAGCTCTTCCTCCCCTATCTCCCATCCAAATCGAGCCAGAAAGTTGAAATTTGGTATGTAAGGACCATGGTTCGACTTCTCACCCATATTACATCCCCTCAGAACCCCAAAAAAGTTTTTTTGTCGGTTTTTCTTATTTTTGGGGTTTGTTCCTCGAATATCTGTCCTCCTCCTAAATTGGGCTCGAAAGTTGAAATTTGGTGTGTAGATTTAGCATACGTCCTATAGATGTGCCCGTTGGTAGTGGCGACTTTTTAGGCTCTATTGCACCCTCCCCCCTCTCTCTCTTACCTTTACTACTGATTAGGAAAAATCATCGCTTTCAAATCACATCATTGCAGTATTTCACGAAAATCAGGCTGAAGATGTTTTTTATATTACATTTCAGTTTCAGTTAAATTTTTTGTCCAAACTCTAATTAGTTATTTCAATTTTTCTTTTCAGTTTCAGTTTTTCAGTCTTAAAATATAGCAAATCTCAACTCTACGACTCACTACTCATTTGATGAGGGGAGGAGACATTTCTAGATACGAACTAAAAATGTATCAAAAATTGCTTTTTTAAGTCTGTGAAGAGATGGAATGGGGCTAAAAAGTCGAAACCTTCAAAAAACACATTTACGGGACGTAATAAATTTATAGCTTAATGACAGGGAGGTATGCTATGAATAAACGTTTTTTTCAAAGTCAAAGGGGTAAATCTTCAATATCTTCCTTCCTAATTGATTCTGACCCTCCGTAACTTCTCTCCCAAATTTAAGCATCACTGAATTTTGACCCAAGGTCATCACTTCTTATGTATGTCTAATTTTTGCAAATCGAAGCCCATTGTCCAAATTTCACCAATAAATACATAAATATTTGAAATGCCTCAAATTGTTTTAATGGCCCTTCAGGGACTCCAAAACGAATCTTATTGACATCTCTCTCTCTCTCTCCCCCTCCTCTCCTCTCCTCTCCTCTCCTCTCCTCATCACCACCACGTTAAGATATCCCGAAAAGGCTTAACGGTCTGGTTTCGTTGGGTAATATAGAAAGGCTGATCAATATAGTTTTTCAAAACTTTATCGAGGATTTGACGATGGACGAGGGGAAGGAGGGGTTGTATAAAATATTTTCAAGTATCGTTTTTCATGTTTTAAAAAAATATTACGGTACTTTTGTTCAAGGTACATTTATAGTGTATTTCAGCCTTCAAACATCAATTGTCTTGTTAGAAAGAAGAGATCGATTGCATTCGTACTCTACAACCAGTAAATTATTACTAGTAATAATTGAAAAAAAAAAAAAATTCAGTTTTATTCGCGTATAACATTGTCAAACGTCATCGTATCGGTGTAATTTACGAAATCAATGGCCCATTTATGACGAAGAAGCCCCAACTGTGTATTTGGATCAACAACCTAAATTCTCGGCCACGATTCAGTAATAATAATGAGACTATTAACGCGACCGCCGTCGATAGAATGTCGTTCCAACGAAACGATCTCGATATTGATTTATGAATATTTGGATTAGGTATTCGTCAATGAACGAAGCGACGAGTTCACGTTGGTTATTGCGAATTCATCCATCGCATCGGTAAATTTTCCTACACGAGATGTCGATGTCGAGTTACAGGTATACGACGTGGTCGACGATCGTGTATCGTGTCATACGGATTTTTACGATATACGATGCAGTTTTCGAAATACACGAGCTACCTACTTGTTGGAATGTCTGCATAAAAATTCAGATTTTTTTTTTTTCAATTTTAAACCACTATTGGAGCTATTATGTGGTTGTATTAGTACGTGAGATTGATGGTATGTATAATTGTATGTTTAATGGAAAGAAATGAGCTAAAGTGATAAGTGGATATTGGGAGGTGCAGCGTGTTAAAGAAGATTTTTGCGTAATAAATTCTTTTTTATAACAAAATCGCAGGTTGATTAGATGAATTCCATGATTTTCCTGAAGATTGATGCGCGAGAGTATTATCTAACGAGATCAAAGACTTGTAGTCGTGTATGTATTAGACGTACTGAGAGAGATTTATCGCACGTGCAGATTTGTTAATAAAAAGTATCTATCGCTAAACAACCGTGTAATTTGTAGAATAATGGCGCCTGATAGTTGAACAATATTTTCGGTTATGAATTCATTTCCTCTTATTCACCTTTTAAACTTATCCGAATACCTATTCATCGAGTTATTCTGAAGTATGGATGAAATTCATAACAATTGGAGTCTATTGGATTACAATCAGTTGCAAATAAATGAAACATCACGAGTCTTTATCGGTCATATTTCTTCAACTCGAGACCGACCAAAATCCATCAAATTTGGGATTTCATTGGCGGCACATTTGATGCTCTGGAGTAGGGATGACCTCGGGTCAAGATTCAGCTGTGCCCAAATTTGGTGGGGAGCGGGGTGCTGAAAGGCTACAATCGTAAAAATTGTTCCTTTTAGAGCCAATCGATAGGTAATCTAAAGTTGTATAACATATCCAAAAATCAGCCTACTAGATCAATTAGGGAGGAGATATGAGTTTTTTTTCACGTTTTGAATCTTGAAAAAGGTGCTGTTCCTCCCCTATCCCCCTCCAAATTGAGCTGAAAAGTTGAAATTTGGTATGTGTTCGTAGATGTGTCTTCTGGGGGTTTCGACTTTTCAGTCTCACTGCGCCTCTGGCAGCCTCAAAAATATGGTTTTTTAGAGTTCTTTTTTTTTTAGTTTGTTCCTCGCATTAACACTCCCCTCCAATTGGGCTACCAAGTTGAAATTTGATATACCTGTCTTAGGTGTGCCTTTTGGCAATATGTCGGATTTTTAGTCGTCCCCCCCCCCAAGCACAACTGATTAGGATAAAACCATCGCTTTGTGATGCTTTTTTTTCAATTCACATACCTAATTATAATATTTAACGAAAATCAACCAGATGCATCTTATCATTTTTTCTTACTAAAATACTATAATCGTTTTTAACCTGATTATCTATGCTACGAGGGGTGTTCAATAAAGACTCGGACAATTTTTTTTTCGCGGTTGGAAACAC
>FIZR01014158.1:0-20119 GCA_900060175.1 Ferrisia virgata | reverse complement strand
TTTTTTTTTTTTTTTTTTTTTTTTTTTTTTTTTTTTTTTTTTTTTTTTTTTAGAACAAATACGAACAATTTAAATCGATTTATTTTTATTATTTTTCTCTCGCTTAAAATACGATTTGTCGTATATTATTTTTTGTTGTTATTAATTCAATAAAATTATTCGTAATTTATCTACCATTTACCGTTATTTTATAAAAATTCATTGTACTTTTTTTTTTTTTATTTTACATTCCACTGTTTCGAAGTGATTACCAAGTTTTGTTTTGTAATTTTTTTTTGTCATGCGAATTTTAGGATAGTTATAACGATACTCAATCGTTGGTGAGAAATTTATGCGAAAACGCGAGAATAATATTGAATTTTACTATATATTTTTTTTCTTTTGTAATTCAAGTAATTGTAAGGTTGTATAAATTGTTAGTGAAACAAGTTCTATGCTCAAGATTAAAAACGTATTTTTTTCGTTTTAACTTTTGGTTGTAAATGTATCAATTTTTGACTTCGGTGTTTCTGAATTATGTGTGCAAGTAGAATGAAGTGGACTATTTTTTAATCATGACGCCAAAATAACGCCGTTATAAGACGACGCTATGAAAGATTATGTATGTTTGAATGATATCTGTTTCTTTTCTATTTTTTTTTCTCCTTTGAAAATATAATGTTTATCGATTTTTTTTATTTTATATTTTAATAGACCTACCAAAACCAATTAATTTGTCAATAAAAAAGTTTATATTGATACATAATAGTTAACGCTTAAATACTTACTATTAATGTATATATAATTTATTTTTTAATATTTTTCCTCCCCTTCCCCTTCCTTTTTTTTTTGAATAGAAAGCGATGTAAATCTGTTATTTTGTGATAGAATATTTTTGTATACTTAATTTTCAAATAAACTTAATTGTATTGTTTATCAAGTTCGTAGTATTTGTTTATTATGAAAAATATTTATTGTATATTTTTGAGTTGAATTAATGCAAAATAAGCTTCCTTTGCACCAAATGTGAAAAGCAATTGGTCGACTGATTCTTAATATAGGTAGAATGTATTTCGACAGAAATAAATTCTAGCTCGTTCTTCTCTGAAGTTCCACCCTTCCTCTTTTTTTTTTATAAATACACGTATCTCCTCTTGTAATATTGATTCTACAAGAAAATTTTTCAAGTTGAATTTTTTTTTTCTATATTTTTGGTTATTACAAAAATTGCATTTAGAGCAACTTTTGCGCTCCAAATCTCAAAAACGTATTTATTAAAATGGTTTAAAAACAAGTTATTCTCGTTTGTTAGAAAAAATATCTAACATAGCAAAGAACTATTAATTACAAAAATTAATTAGAATATAATATTACATCTTGCATGTTGACCGCGATACGACTGACTCCTCCTTTCCCCGCCGGAAATCCCTAAGTGAACATATTTTCAAGCGTACGAACCACACTCCTCATCCCAACACCTCCGTCTCTCGCACCCCAATTTTCCATAACTTGCGTTTATTAATACATAGTTGTTTGTCTAATTGGTAAATTTAAAAGAAAAAAAATGAAAAGTGAAACAATAAATACAAAGAGAATGCTTGTAAATACCCACCTTGTGCAATAATTTGACGCGAATTTTGAAATTTTGATTTATTGTTTGATTTTTTCGCGAATCATAATTTGAATGGAGATGGGACTTAGGAATTGAGGAGAAAAAACTATATTTTGAAATTTTAAATAAAATGGTAATTTAATCCTCTGAACTTGAACCTGAGTTTAGTTTCTAGGAGTAATTCTTGCACTTGAAAATATTTCTAAAAACTCTCCACTATGTTCCATACTGAAGTTTTTCAATCTACAGACTGGGTGAATCATTCATTTTAAACTTTAATATGGAGTGGAGGGGTTCAGGTGATGGTGGAAGTATTGCGGTCATTGCATGGAACCAATATGTAAACCAAAACCGAAACAAGAAAAAAACCCGGTCTGTAATAACGACACGTGTTCGGTTCGGTCCCTGAGTCATTCCGTTCCCTTCCCACTTTGGTTGTTTTGTTTCGTTCCGTTCTTTACTGCCACTTTTTTTGCTTAAAATTCAGCTCTTCTAACTTGAAAAAAAATATTTTTTCGTCTTTTCAGCTCCTTTTCTTCCTTAATAATACTACAATTTACTTTTATTGGTGAGTTTGTTTTTATACAGTTTTCATTTTGTTTAGTCTTCTTAAACAAAGAATTTTATCATCTATTTCCTATTTTAATTAACTGAAATTTCAATTTTCAAAAAAATAAACCTGAAACAAATTATTTTAATTTTTAAATAAAATGTAAAAAAATTGAACTTTTAATACTAGAAGCTTTTGTTTTCCAATTTTCCAACTTTATAATTTTATAAAAGTTTCGAATCATCAAATTTTAAATAAATAAATAAATAAAATAGATAAATAATTTCAATATTGGATTAAAATTCTCAAACACTGAACTTGTAACAAAATTTTTCAATTTTTGTTCAATTCAAAGTTAAATTTCACAATTTTAATATCAATTTTATAAACCTCGACTTTTGTTTCAACAAACATTTCCAAATGGAAATGGTTCTTCAACAAATAAACAAGTAGTCTTGACCGAGGATGGAAGAATAACGAAGAACCGCAATTTGAGAACCAAATAAAACCGAACAAAGAACAAGAACAGAAAACGAGACAACGAGAACAATATTTCAAGAACTGTAAAGAACAAGAAGAAAACGGGAACAAAGTTTACAAATCCTAGCTACATAAATACAAAACTAACAAAAACAAAAATTTGGATTTATGGCCATGAGAATAATAACAAGAGCGAGAACTAAAATCCACTCGTTCTTCCATCCCTAATCCTGACAATTTTTATAAAAAAATACAAAATAACGGAACGCTAACAAAACTTATCCGTTTTGTTCTGTTCCGTTCTTAAAATTACAATATTGTGCGTTCTGTTCTGTTATTTATTCCGTTTCGTTACCGTTATTACAGTTAACCAAAACTATAACATAACCATAACCAACATTTAAAAAAAACAAAACCAAATCATCACTAAAATTTTCTTACACCAAAACAACACCGAAACCAAATCAAATTTAATACTTTGATTTGATTTTGGTTTTTTCCTCTTTTTTTGCAGAATTTTTCACCTAATATGACACTTATCTAAAGTTATAGTAGTTTCAAAAGGGGCTAAATATGTTCCATCATGAAATTGAAATTCCCAGTTTCTAACGCATTATCCATCCTTATAATTTCACCGCAGTCACCAAAACATTGTAGATTTTCTCTTGTTCATTGGTCACAACAGCTAAACCAAGAATGGGTCAAAACAGCCATATTAGTTTCAAGATTCCATTCTGTTATTTAGTAGCATAACAAAATCAAAGTCAAGTCCTTCCCAAACATCAAAACTAAGACCAAAACCAATTGGTAAGAATAACCATTACCAATATCCGTTTTGGTTCCATGCTCTGGATCAAATTGCAAAATTTTAAAATTGATTATTGTTTCTTTTTGAAGAAAAAATGAAATTTTCATGTTCAATTTGTTAAACTTTGTTGAATAAATAAAAGCTTTGATGTTAATGATTGTTTTTTATTAAAATTATTTAAAATTAAACTAAACAAGTAAGCGTTCTTACACAATTAATCCGTATAGTGGGTTTCGATCAAAAACGGACTGAATATGTTAATTTTTGTTACTCAAAATCCCAATTCTAAGATATTTCTTGTCTTGATTTCTTTCTAATTTCAACAAAAACATGTAACTCAGCTCATCATATTTATCATTTTTCGGCCGCAAGAAAGTGTTTCTCGCGATATGCACGTGTATTTCTATTAGTTCAATTATTGAATAGAGATCAAATTCGAAAAAAAGGAAGAATCTGATTAGGAAACTAAGAGAATTGAACATAAATTATTTACTTTAATTTAAATTAAAAAGAAATTCGATTCATTGGTCGACATTTGCATGAATATTCATTATAAGCATTCTAGTTTTGCACTCACAAAGGTGTCATTACTCCTTCTTCCATTCAAAGCTGTTGAATGGCAAAATGGTACAATATTTTTAAAACTTCTTTGATAATTGAGAAATGAAATGATACGGCGAGTTGCTCTACAAAGATTTAATTTTTCAAAATTAACAAAACTTGCAACTTTTCACATTTCAATTTTGAAATAACTAATAGTTCATTTCGGAACACAAAAAAATTAGGTATTTACAAAAATATACTCAAAAAAACTATTTCTTCACACTTTTCAGGTTGGCGAAGATGAAAAATACGTTAGGTAGTACAGCAACTTGAAAAAATTACTCAGACAAAAAATGCGCGGCATGAATAATTAGAAAAAATGTCAGTAATAACTTAATTGTTACGATTTATTGTTGTTACTTAAATATCTAAATATTCTTACAAAATATAAAAATTAATTGCGAATGCGATGTGGTATCTAAAATAACAAGCATCGAAGTAAGAAATACTTTTTCTTTAAAAAAAAACAAGATACATTTAAGAATATTAAAACGTTGACGATAGCATTCTTGTTTATCACGCTGATGAATGAACTTCTGATCATAAAAAAAAGTCGCAACTGAAGTGATACGTTTCTAAGTCATCATCTTTCATACGTTAATTTTACTCCTTCGATACGAGGCAAGTACCTGAGTAAAAAATTCATCAATAATTACGATCTAAATATAACAAATATCTACATGATTTTTTTCACGTACTTTATCTACGTTCTCTCGACGTTGAACGCGATCTTCTATAAACTGGACTCCTTGATCTAGAACGTGAATATGAACGATATCTTCGTGGCGGCGGTGACCTTTGTCTGCGAATAACACATTCATCAATGACATTAAATTTACTTGAAAGAGGTTTTCGGAAGCACAACAACCAGGTTATTTAAGAGCATCTCAAATTAAACGAAAACAATAAAAACGCATGACTGAAATTGTGGCATATTCCGCGTCATAATCATTAAACATTTATACTTAAAAGTGTTGCTGCTGGTAGAGATGCTACAAATAAATATTCTGAAAAAAATTCATCTTACAATAAACACGCAATAAATTAATTTTTACATAATCAAATTTCAACTGCCACCCACAATAAAGACACGCCATTTTTAAGCCCTACCATTCATATTCATCACCCTTATTAAAAATCATAAACCAAAACAAAGAAAAAAGTAAAATAAGTTAAATACTTGGATGTGCTCCCCGTTCACCAATACGACATTTAACACAAGTTTTCAAAAAATGGGAAAAAACACCGCAATTGACTTGATACACGCAAGAGGAAAATCAGGAAAGAATATAATACTCTAAACAGCGAATTCTGTTTAGAAATACATACTCATTGCCTATCAATGGAGGTGATGAAATAACCCCAGAAGAAAAATGCACCGAATGTAGACATTTGTGAGACGTTTATAACACCGTTAGGATATTCACAAATTTAAGAAGTTATACCCTCATGTTGACAGCAATAGAGCAGATGTCGATGTACGTGCTTAAGTTGTTATAAAATTTGGAGATTGATGCGGGTTATGATGTAGAAAGATGCGCGCGAAGTGGCGGCATCCGCCCTGATGGAGATAATAATGGTGACTGTTGGGATGGTGATTTGGTGGTGATCGAGGTGGTGTTAATCGTAAAAATGTAGGAATAAACCTGTTAAAATTTCAAAATAACATTATATACTTTTACTTCAACATAAATCTGTCTTATGACTTCCATTTAAAAATTAAAAAAAAAAAAAAAAAAAATACACAATTTACGAAACGTTACGATAAACCTTCAAGTAAATATTACCTATACGATGGCGAGCGTCTGCGGAATTCTTCACGACCACCTCTCTCACGATTACGAGTTTTTCCATTAGACATTTCTACAATAATACGAGATCCACAGCAACGTCTGAAGTTCAACGTAAACAATTAATGCCGACAGTAATTTAGACTTAGTAGTAGCCGCACGAAGATACTTACGTTCCATCGAGTCCTCTAACGGCGTCTTCAGCGTCTCGCGGGTCTTCAAATTCAACAAACGCAAACCCTGGAGGATTTCGAGCAACCCATATGTTACGTAAAGGCCCATACTTCGAAAATGTATCTTCTAATTCATTTTTACTAGCATTGTTTCTTAAATTTCCTATATAAACTTTGCAAGCCGGGTCCCATTCTCTATGGCGCGATGACATGTTGAAATTCCTAGAAGCAAAGTTCGTTAAGATAAAAATCCACAAACGTATTCCACGAGTATTTACCTGTACTTAATTTACTTCATAGTACTTGTAGATACACCGTTAAACACGAAATCACTGTGTGATTTTAAACAGCATACTTACTCACACAAATTCTTCTCAAAAATTTAAATTACTCTGTAGTAACTAAGAAGTATCTTTCAAATCCTTAACATCTAAATAACAGGCACCTTTTGAAATAAAGACAACAATCGAACAATATTATAGTAAAGTACACGGCGGTAGTTCCCAAACAACATCAAAAAACCACGCCAAAATAAAAAAGACACATTGGAAATTGCAAAATAAACTTCTACTACACAGACTTTACAAAAATGGCGTCTATATTTTGGTTTTTATTTTATTTTTAATCCAAAGGATATTCGTAAATAAGGTCTTGAAAATATTTTCTACTCAAAAGTGAATTTTGATTGGACGATACAACTGACGTCATTGCAGTACAGCTAATACTAAAAAACAAAACATGCGCAGACATTGATGCGCAGTTAGTAATAGCTCTACAAGCCATGGACATTGAATTTTTCTATTTTATGATTTGAATTGCAAATTTCTCATATTTTAAATTTTCAATAATTTCCGTTTTCTGTTATGAAAGCATATTTTTGGGTGCATCAGTTCACATTCCTCTTCTACAAAACTATTATAAATTTTCTTATTGTTCAATAAGGTATAAAAGAAAAAACAATTGGATAATACATCAAAAATATAAATGATGTACCGCTTTCATATTTATTTCAAATACGCTATAATACATTTTTTTCAAAAATCATATCAAAACACAGATAAAAATTAGCTTTACATGATTTGCTTTGCATTCAATTAATATTGACAATCGTTCCAAAAAAACGAAACTATTTAATACATACAACTTCAAAAGCTATACAGTTACATGTCAAAAATAAAACGCAAAATAAAATTAAAATAATTCCTCCGTAAAATCCGTTTGCAAATTGAACATTTAGAAATACATTTATATTTCCTTAAAATGCTTTCACGTAAAAAAACAATAGTAAACATGTACTACTCCAATTTCTTTAGGTATCACTTTTCCATAACTTTATGGTTTTGTCATTTTCCAAAGCTGCAGATGCAATAATATTCTCAGTTGGATGACATGATGTACACAATACTACATCTGCAATGATTTAAATCCACTGTTTACAAAATATTCGAAAAAAACTGATCCATTTAAAGATGAATACCTACCTGTATGGCCTTGTAATTTTTGTACAACTTCTTTCGTTTGTAAATTCCAAATATAAACATAATTATCTTCCGATCCAGAAACTATCCACTGTAATTGCAATCAAAAAAAAAAAGTTTAATTTTACGCTTCATTTTTGAAAAATACAATAAAAAATGCGATTAACACATACTTTTCCACCAGTGACAGAGAAATTAGCGAATATACAATATTTTTCATTTTTGTGTCCAACGTAAGTTTTTAAGCATTTGCCTTTACTGTAATCCCATAGTTTTAATGTGCTATCCAAAGTGGCCGCAAGGATATATTTTCCATTGGGTGAAAATTTAACAAAAGAAACTGGAGGGTTATCATCGTCGATTAAAGTCTTCAAACACTGTCCACTACCGGTATCCCAGATTCGACTATTGAAAAAATATATTCATAATGTGCGTTGATTTCAGTACAAATCGTAATAAACTAGTCAAATAAGTACCTACCACAACCCATCATAACTACTGGAAACAATAAGCGATCCATCTCGATTGAAGTGTACAGCACTAACCGGATCAGAATGAGCTGGTAACGTTTTGAGACATTTTCCTGATCGTACATCCCACATTCGAACGCTTTCGTCAAACTAAAAAGATAATATTTCTGAAATCAGTCTTGAAATGTGAAATGAAAAAAAAAAAATTAATACTTACGGAACCAGAAACAATAATATTAGATTGCGGATTGAAATTACAACAGAATACGTAGTTACTATGACCCTTCAAAGTTTTAACACATTTTCCCTGCAAACAAGAAACAAGACGGATAATTCAAATAAGAAAATTTAAGCCATTACTCAAGCTGTTACTCACCGTGCTCAGTTCCCATATTTTCAAAGATTTATCATCTGACGCTGACACAAGTAATCTACTATCACTAGACCATGCAACATCACTAACTCCTAGTTTATGACCAGATATGGTTTTTTCAAATTTACCATCATAGGCTCCCCAAATTTTTATCAGTTTATCCGCAGCTGAACGAAACACACAAAGTAAGAAAATTACTAATCTAGCTCGTAGCTCAATAGGCTAAAGGCAAATGAAACTAAGAAACCATGACTTACAAGAACTAGCGAGCCATTCTCCATTTGGACTAAATTTAACAGATGATACAGCTTTTGTGTGTCCAGCTAAAGTAAACTTGAGAGAGTAATTTGGTTTCTAACGGACAAAAAAAACACAGTGTAATTAGATAAGCTATAATGAGAAACACAATAAAACAAATTAACATGTGTCAAGAAATAATCGACGTTCTTAACGTACACTTACGGAAGATTTTGATGAAGAAGTGGAACTAGATGAAGTCCCTGGTAAAGAGGAAGGTTGGTTGGCAGCACCAAGAGGAACCATAATGAAGTTATTGAAGTGAAATATAAAATTTAATTTGTAATTTCAACTTGATACCATGGCGATGGCGGAATGTGTACAATCAGTTTAGAAACTTATCCGGAATGTTATTTTTGAAATAAAGTTTCTTACTTCCACAAAAATCAGCATAAAAATGTTAAAAAATCAAATTTTAAAACTTAGAAATAGTATAAACACCTAAAACACACACGACGCGCGACAATTTTTTTTTGGTAATTTTGACGATTCGTTGAGAAAATTATGAAAACAATGTTCATAAATTTTGAATAGGGTTACTAGTGACGCCGAATTACTTCACTAGACGTTAAATATCAGTGACACAAACGTTTTTTAAAAAATTTCAAGATTCTCTTGTCGGCAAATTTAATTTTCATTTATCAACAACGCTTCAAATTTCGTTAGTTGTTTTGATTACGAGGTCGTGTTTTGTGACGTCATAGCCAATTATCACTTCGGCTGTTACCTACATATTTACCTATTTATTTATTTTTTTTTTTAATTTTTAAGAAGGAAAATTTGACGAATAAGTTGGTACGAAGGTATGAATGAATGTCTAATGCCAATTGCGCGATTAGCATTATTATTTTATTTTAGAATTTTCCAAGCATCAAACTTAGAAACCTACAATATACATAATATAACCATAACCTTTTCACCTTTTGGGTGTAAGAAATACAGTTTTAATTCAAAATTTAGTTTTCATAAAATGTAGATACTTAATTCATGCATTCATAATGATACACTTATTCTCAATTAAAAATCCCAACATAATAGTTTCAGCACAACCTTAACTTTCGCCTTCAACTTCCTTCATTTTTTTATTCACTTTTTTGAAATGATTGTTGATTTATGTATGGGTCACCATTCACTTTTTTGTAAGTTTTTTGGTTTCAATTTTCGAAAAAAGGTTTGATTTCAAAATACCTACGTTTGGTTAGTTTGTAGTTTCTTCACAGAATTCAAGAAAATCACATAGAATAACACATCATAACAATCAATAACACTGTCCTCAACGATTCCGGACTGTTAATACCTTCATTGCAGATTGAGGTATTCGTATACCTTATACATAATTGCAGTATTTTTAAGATGCTTGCAATTTGAAAATTTATTAGATACAGAACTTTTTGGCTTGAAAATCAAAAATAATGCGTTAGTACTCTCAAAAACTAACCACTCCTTTGAAAAGTTCTGTTTTCATTGTTATTTAATAAACATCATTGAATTGAAAAATACAGAAATTTCAGTTTCAAAAGAAGAGGTGATCTACTTGAGTATGATGAAGAAGCTGTTCATGTTTGCTACAATAAGCAAGAGAATCGTGTTAAACTGAACTGATAATTTAATCAGGCTTGTATTCATACAATAATTAGAACCTAAAAAAATATAGTCTTCATTCAGTAGTAACAAATTAAAATTATTTCCCGAGTCCCACTCGATAAGCCTTTTTCCGATGCCTTGTTTCATAAATTATCTGAGCTTCTCGTTTCAAAGTATTTCGAGTGGGAACTTCTTCATCGTCATCTACATCGCTAACTTTTGAATCAACAAAGTTAGGCAAATGAACCCATAAATCTGCAGATTTAACCTAAGACATGACAAAAAAAATGTAAAAAATTCTTTGGAATGATATAGTTTACATCTATTTCCTGAAGTCAAATATTACCTTATCTTTTTTCTTTTCCAGTTTCCCTTTACTTTGTCGCATCGCACTTTCTATTTTAGTTCTGAATAATTTTAGCAACCATTCACTTTTTTCAATCGAAGGACATTTTTCTGGCACATTGGCAACATCGAATTCCTAATGAAATGGTACGTAAATAAGTATAATGTTTGATTAATATATAATAAACTGGAAAAACAATGAATGTCATCTATCGATAGGTGGGTAATTATTAGATGCAAGTAATGAGGTGAGTACTCATTTCCTTTTATAATTTGCTTACTTTCATCTTTAGACAACATGTATGAATCCTTTCTATTATTGTTGTGATCTGTTGTTGTAATTTTTCGCACTCTTCATGAATTTGTTCATAATTTTCGTTTTCCTTTTGTATTTCATTTTGTAATTCTTCTAATTCTTCTTCAGTTCTTTTCCATAAGTTTAAATCGGTTTCAAGAAAACAAGTATGAAATATTAAAATTTTATAATAAAATAAATGAAAGTTTGAAACTAGCTCGTATAATTTATCAAGTTACATGAATTATGTTTATTTTTGTTTTAGTTTGGTTTTGAGAAGTTGAAAAAATAGTAACTCACCTTTCTTGGTCTTTCATATCAGCAAATTTGTGGGTTTCTAATTCTGCAGTTATCTCTTCTTTTTTTTTAATAAGCTGCTGTTTTTCATTTTCAGAATAAGCTTTCATTTTGATTAAGACGGCTTTAGTATCTTTTTGTGATAAAAAACGTTTCAATACATCTTCATTTTCTGTGACTCCTGTTTAAATTAAAATAAATTTATCATTGGTTTATATTCTAGAAATTATACTTCATATATTATGTAGCTGAACATCTACTAAATCAGAGTGGATATCCAAACAGGGATAGTGATAGTAGATACCTATCAAGTTCGTTTTTTTCTCAATAATTACATGAGGGCGATGTACTTTGTACTCACATGGTTAATGTACACTTTTACAGCCTTCGTGACCAATTCTTTGACTGCTTCAGTTTTGGTCAACGGTGCTCAACATTCCATTGGTTTATAATACGAGTAAAAATTGTGATTTGTTAATGTATTATTTGAATTATAAAAGTAATATCAATGTACAATTATGTGAATAGTTCGCTAAATGAATTTTTAAACGAAATCTTTCGGAAATACAAGTCGTAAAATATGTGCTAAAGACATGGCCTAAAAAATAATCGCAGATTGCCTCGATATAAAATTTATACTTTATGTGACACTCGTGCGAGTTTTCTATTGATTGAAGTTCAATAAATTTACGAATTTATGATCATTCGAATAGAACGTTTAATGTTCAACGTTATACGTTGTTAAGGCAAGAGCGGATACCTACTTAAATCTTTAGGCTCGTACGAACAAGCGAGTAATTTTTAAAGATGTAAGTACCTGTAGCTTCTTTCAAGGTATCAAATATTTTTTCCAAGTACTCCGATTGTTGTCCTACTTCTACTTCGCCTTCATGGATTCCAGATTGCGAATCTCGCCTCGGTATTCTTACCGGGTACATGTGTCTTTCCAGTCTTTCCAATTCATTTTTATAATTTTCTACTTTCAATCTTCAAAATTAACAAAGAATTCTACCAAATATTATTCATATATATCTACAAGTCAGTCTGTATTTTTCAAAATATATGTATAGTTAAAGGTATATACCTACCTTAGTTGTTCCAATTCATTTTCTCTAGCTTTTTGCTCTTTTAATATATTTTTTTCTTGTTCTACCAAAGTTTCATGAGTCAAATTACGAAGTATAATTGCTTCTTCGTAAGCTTTCTGAATATTTAGGAAAAAATTATCAGCTAAACGAATAATGATAGATGGTTGTATATGTATGAAGTAGATTCATTTACGTGTAATCGAGAAATTTCAGTTTCTTGCTGGCTTATTTTTTCCTCTAATCTCTTAAGCGTGGATTCAAAACCAACACTTTCATCTAACAATTGATTTTTGATGGTTTTGTATTTCTTTTTTAAGTGCTCTGCCTCCATATTATTAATTTCAACCTGATGAATTTGGTTTTCTAACGTAGCAACTGTCTACAAGGATAAAATTAAAATTTATAAAAATTCATTCAATTTTTCATCTTGATAGATAAAATTAAAAATACTCATTACATTGTTATTTGGTACTATTTGTTTCGAAATACCACTACCTATTTTAGCAGTCGGGGTAGATTTTGCTATTGAGAATTCCACGATTTGTTGTTGCTTCTGTGCAAACAAAAAATTACAATATATTAGAATATAATGTTGATAGTGTAAGCTGAGAATAGTTTCATGTTTCAATACCTGATTTATTTCATGCTGAAGCAAATCTAATTTTTTTCTAGCTTCAATGACTTTGAAATCTAGTGATTGTAATACTTCATCTTGATTTTTGTTCACAAGTATGGCTGTTGTCATTTTATCACAAATTTTAATATTTTTCGGAGCCTTAAATCATAATTATCTTTTATCAAATTATAAATTTCAGTTGTGGAAAAATATTAAAAAAAAAAACAGATATTTTATTTAATCAATAGCATACTAAAGCACTTTTTCCTAATTCAGTGTACAACTTTCTGATATTATCTTTAAGCATTTTTATTTGATCACTGTTCTGTTTTTTCTCTGTATCCCACATTTCATAATGAGCTTTTCGCTGTCCGTCTGTCAAAAAATAAATAAAAATGGACTATTAGTTACGAAACAATTTTTGATTCATTCGTGAAAGAATCAATAAATATATTTTTCCAATTACCTAATAACGATATCTTTTTCTTCATTTCAGCAATTTGTTTGTTCAGCGAATCTAGTAACATATCTTCAGAATCTTTTTTACTCAATTTTGACATTTTGTTTTTTTTTGTTTAGTATTTTTTATAAAAAAAAACAATGAAAAACTATTGACTACAAAGATTATAGAATTTTCACGATGGTAGAATTAATTTTTGTTTATTCTGAGCTCCTTGGTAACGGTATTTGATTCGCTGTTAATTAACTTCTGTAAATTTCGTCAACAAATTAGCTGCAAAGAAAAATATACCATTGTAGGTACACTTTCTAAATGGTTAAGTGCCCATTTATAGTTTGTGAAACATACATATTATTCTTATTCGAAGATTTGTAAAAATTCTTCCATAACACTAAAGAGCATAACTTTCAGTATCAAAATTATCAAGACTTCATCTTTTGCCACTACCTGTTGAGATTGTATTAGGCTACGATTATGTGATCAAATGAGGAATACAAAACGCTGTAGAAAAACACTAAAAAAAGTACTGATTCATCCGTTCATCAACCTCTATAAAAGCAAATATTTTAAGAAATTTTTATTGCCTAGCTAACTGTCCAGATTACAGATAGCGCCGGATGTATGTACATTTACAATGATGGCCTGTAATCCACGAGTTGGTCCAGGTAAATATTCTGGAACCTTTTCTATACCCACGTTTTCATTATAGAAGGTATATACACTGGAGGATTAGTTGTTATCGTTGAAACATAGGTAGTAGGAATTTGAATGTCTATTTGTTAATTTAAATCAACTTTCATAGTACACTAAAGATCTGAAAATGCAAAATAAGAATAAAAATTTGTTATAAAAATTATATCGGTGCATCGTTAAAAGGTAACCAGGTTCAGTAAATCAAAGGAAAAATGTTTCAGTTCAAAATATTTGATGGTTGAAAAAAAAAGTGGTAGGGCGGTATGCATCATGGCGGTAGAACGTGAATCTGTGGATCCACAACCAAGTGTCCAGACAATAGCGGCAATGGCAACCGTGTTAGTATTGTGAACTGGAGGGCGATGTTGTGTTGGTTCGGTGTTGAAAGTGCGAGATGTAGCGTTTACAGTGATTATCAATGGTGTTTCATTCTATTTTAATTAATTTTAAATCGATATTCTAACGATTTTTAAATTTGTGAATGTTTTAAAAGTGCTCGTGTTCAAAAGTGCGGTATTTAATTACGTGAAATTGGTGTTTTTTATTGAATTAAATGTTAACTTAAACGTTTTAAAGTCGCTTGCAATATGAAGCGACCTGTGGATTGTTTGTGCTTTACCATACTTTTTCTTGGGATTATCTTCGAAACGCCCGATTTGGTTTCTGGTAAGCGTTAATATTTCATTTCATAAAATTAATCTAATTGAAAATTCAGCATTTTAATAAATCTCGTGCAATTTTGAGTGAGATATCAGGTATCTGCAAGTACCTATCTTTGTTTTGGCTACACTGCCAATAGAACGGCCTTTTCAACCGTTACACGAAGTTTTCAAAGAATTCGAAGGTTTTTGTTCGGCGTTTTTTTTTTCTTTTTTGAAAACCCACTATTACGTTTACATAAGTATTCGGTTTGATTTATTTACGACTTACACCACACATAATGGTCAATTTTTTACCCTGATCAAATGTGTTTTGTGTCCAAGAGTATCGAAAAACACGGAATAAACGCGTTCTTTTGTTGACTGTCAATTGGTAGTAGATTTTATGGAGCCTATGAATGCATTTCTTTTAATTTTCTATTCTTCGATCTACTGATTGTGTACGTTTAGGAAACGTTTTTTTTCTTTTACTTTGAAAAAAAATAGAAATTCTGTGTACGCTTCGTTAATATGTATAGGCTTCAGTATTTCTAAGGTGTTCTGTATGCCTATCTAGATGAAATGTTTGAGAACAATCTACTTACCCTGGAAAAGTTGTTGTTGTTTTTTTTTTTTTTACAATTCAACGAAATGTTCATTATTTTGAAAACTATATGCTATATCAATATAATCAGAATAAATGCTGAATTCGTGCTTCTGCAGTAGTCTCCGGATTTTGAGTTTCCGTTGTATTGTAATGTCTTATGTGCGTAAATGAAATGTGTCTTTATACCTTTCTTTTGTTCTGAAATAGTTGACAGTGAATCTGAGTTAAAAAATTGTTTCTTAGAACCACAAAGGTATATTTTAAAGCAAACATCATCTATACTTTTCGATTGTGATCATGTGCGTATGTGCAATGACTGAAGGTTCAACTTGCATTATTTTTACCAATCGTTCCTAATCCTAGGTTTCGTGATGATTGATTTGTATGACCTATCATGTTAATCGTGTATGAAGTTTCTATTTAATTGATATATATATTTTTCAGAAAATTCCTTTTTTACCTTTCCAAGTATTTTGAACATTCATCGATACAAGATAATAGATAGTTGTGCTCTTCGAAAAAAAAAAACATATAATTTTTCTCTAGCTTTTACAATGTGATCGTTAATTATGAATGTATTTAACACCATTCATACGAATGTAATCAATGAAGCGCGTTTAATATTTTGTAGTGTCTAGGTCATTAATTTTTTTATTCTTCTTAAATTTTCTCTGTTGAAGCGTAGATACTGTACATAATTTTGTACCAGATGTACAGATATGTATACGGACCCACGGTTGGTACGATGTTTTCAAATGATTCATTTATTTCTATTTGGAATTTTTTCATTCATGTATTTAACCACATATGTATGTGTGTTGAATTTGAATGTACATATGTAGGTATTTGCTTTTGCTTTATTAGTCGATTCTTTTTTCTGCTTTAAAATTATCTTCGAATGGTTGTCTTCTAAAAAATAACTTATTATTTTGAGTTTTGAAAAATATTCAACTCGATGCGAAGTTTTGTACTTTGACTGCTGATAAATGCTGATGATTCATGGTACCCATATTTTGGATGTTGTATGTTTACTTTTTAAAAAGCATCTCTTATTTATCACATTTTTAGATGTATTCATATGCGTTATTGTATTGTTTTCGTTTTGGTGAGTAAGTGACTATCTGTGTATCTGTTGTATCAGTTTATCAGATAACGTTGCTCTGTATTAAGAATTATCTTATAGGATTTATAGGTGTTTAAAACTATAGGCTACAATTTTAAGGATACGCATTGATTAATACTACTGGTTTTAATTGTTTAGTCGAATGTTTTGATAAATTATTGAACTTTACACTTGCCTTTATCTTCATTTCAAAGTACCAATATTTAAGGGAAATTTTTTATGATTTTTCGCTGTTGAGTTGTCATTTAATAAGCTCAAATAACGAATTAGTGAGTGTCACTGTATTCTTATGAAGATTATGTAGTTAACACTTCTTATAACTTATTATTTCTTCAAATGAACAGAAGAACAGGCAAGAGATTATTAAAAAAAATTAAATGGTTGAAACTTGTTTTCCCTGTGTAACCTGGTGCATGTCTCAAATCTCAACGCACTGGGGTGTTGATTGGCATCATTTCGATTCTGTAGATTATTTTCGTTTTTGATTTAAAAAATTGGATAATATGTTTTTGATTTATTTTGCGTAAAAAAGTTTGAAAAACACATTTGATTACGTTTGGTTTTGGTTATTCATTGGCCAACACTGAATCAACCTTTTATTTGTTGACAATGTTTGGCAACGTCGCTACATTATTATGAGATAGTGTTCCATGCTTCTAAATTCCATTTTTATAGTTTTTAGTATAATTCGTCGTACAGTTTTATTATTTTATTCAGATATTTGGTATTTATTTTGAGTGCACATGAACCAGATTGTAGTTTTATATGATTCGTATGATTCGAAATACTTTTCTATGCGGTATTCGTTATTAGCATGCTTTGATCGAAACCGCAACTATGCCGAAACTTGAAGAACATTTGGACGGAAAACGTGTTCCGGCATCAAACCACTATTACCACAAGCAATGCAAGTATGTACAACACAAATCTGAGACAACGTTGATAACAAGAAAAGAATTAAGTTACAGGCGTACATCCACCTTGATACTGTACAAAGTATTTGCAGTTAATTTGAGAACAAGTTTTGGCACATTCCAAAATTACTCGAAATACATGTATTATCCATCTCGAATATTTTATCATCTATTACTGAAAGGTATCGATTTCTACTTTTTGTATCGAAATTTATTATTACATTTGCTCAACATATGAACTTCGTATGTATCTTCGGTACAGGGTAGAACTATCAAATTTTGAATAACGTTATTCTACTTTCTCACAGAAATTATTTCATCGTCTATACAAATATGCATACACATGTTGAGAAGGATGTTCAATTTTGACATTCTGGCACGATGGTGTAATACACGATGGCAATAATGAAAAAGTTTGCATATGTGTTGATTCTTTTTTTTTTTTTTTTTTTTGCATTCCATTCACAACTTGTTCTCTTACTACATTATGAATGATGAACGCAGCTGAATACAAATGTGGTTTTTTCATCACGTGTTAAATGAACTCACAAATTGTGGTTTTATTCGAGCCCGAAATTAGTATTCGGTGCGACGATTAGAAGATATATTTTTTCTCAAAACGCGTATACTTTACGTAGTACGTACTTACTTAGTTATTACTGGAATATCTTCATCGTTCGTATTTATGTACGTACAAGCGTAATGACGTAATATGCGATCGTTCTTTTGAGTATCTGTAAAAGACGATTTGCTGCTTGTATGCACGTTTTTGTTCTGTTTTCGCTATGAGATGACACATTTTACACGCTGACGCTTACGTATATGCTTACATATACATACGTTCGGTATATGTATATGTATGTAGTGTACATACAGTACATATCTGTTCGCTATTTTTTTTTAACGCTGGGAAATCGCTATTAGAGATGTGAGTCGGTTCATTGTTGTTTGTTTTCTCATATGCCACTTAATTCAATTAAAGCGTGGGTGTGAACGTGCTTATGTGATTTATCGCGTTTATTGTTTTTACTAGTTGATTGTTCGATTTTGAAACTATATCGTGGCGTGTGAATACACTTTCTTAAGAATTTTTGAAGAATCTTCGCTTATTCTTTCGTCCTCTGCGTTTTTCATTATTTTACGTAACATGCTAATTAAGAGATGTACATATACCGTACTTATACGTAGAAGTACCAGTATGTAGAGGTAGAGGTACTGTACCTAGATCAGATGTTATGAAAGAAAGCTTCTTACCTTGATCCTGCGGTAAACCAACATCAGTGTGCTATATCTACGTACGTAGATGGATATATGTGGAATAATTCGAATCAACTATTCTATTATTTTTTTACTTCCTGTTGCTCGGAGTACAATCAGCTCTTATAACCTGCTTCATGAATGAGTTAATTGGAAGTTGAGGCGTTTATTTATGAAAAATTATTGTTCTAGGGGATTTTATGATGGTATATGATGTTCAGTTCAAATTGAATAATGTTTAGGTTCAATGTAGGAAAAATATAATTTGTGGATGCTTCGAAGTGACCCGATTCGTCCTAAAGGAAGAATAAACTGTCGCAGGAGTCATGGAAATCGAGATAGGTGTCAGCGTAGATCTATAGTACACGTAAGAGGAAATTCAACGTACCTTGAAGCTCCAATTTTTTCCTTAGGTCGCGCTGTACAGGCATCTAAAAATCGAAAAAATGAGCAATTTCAAAATTTCGATCCAATCGTCAATCCAAATAGTGGATCATATACACAAAAATTTCATGACTTTAGTATAGGTGTGTAGTACACAGTGTTCAATTAATTCTGATACACCCCCCCCCCTAGAAAAATGAGAATTTTTTGTGTCACACATATCAAGTTGAATACCGATGGGAGTGTTAGGAAATAAAAATACGCCGAAACAAGTTGCTAACCTCACATTTGTAACTCAAAAAATTCTCGTTTGCTTAGCGGGGGGGGGGGGGGGGCGGTTGTCAGAATCAGTCAAACACACTGTATCGGTAAAATGATGCAAGTTTAATGGTACTACTCGAAGCCCCCTTTTTTCTATAGGTCGCACCATTATATGCATCTAAAATATGACTAATGAGCAATTACAAAATTTCAATCTAATTATCAATTTAAGTAGTGGACCATGTTGGCAAAAATTTCTCTTACAAATTTTGTCATATACATATTTTGCCTATCTTGGTTGTTGGAGGGGCATAATCAAGATAGGGAAATTTTGCGCACAACTAAAAATACCCACTTCAAGGCCCAAGATTCAAATTCATGATTTAGGCGAATTTCTTGCTCTAAAAATTTCACAGCGGGGTAAATGGGGCTGTACAAAATTTTGAAAACAAAAAATTTACTCAAATTGTTGTTTTGAATGATGAGTCTTGTAATAGGCAATTTTTTCTGCATTTTTGATTGTATGCGAAATTTGCCTGTCTTGATTATTTGAAGGGGTTTACAAAATTCAAACGAGTGTTACCCCTTCAATAACGGAGATAGGCAAAATAATCAGCGGATACAGCGGTAAGGGGATTACCGATGAATTTTTTGTCCAGAGTTACTCGAGACTTCTCCGTTAGATGCGCTGTTCACAATTTTGATTGGTGAAGATCTCAGATGTAGATTCTTTCGGTTTTCTATCCAGAGAAATAACTTCTGACCAAAGACCCGTCCAGCTAGAATTAGTGAACAACGCCTCTATAGGGAAAAACAAGCGGAACTCTGAACTGTAATACCTTTACCACTAGAGCAGGAAATTTCCATGGTGGTGTTTCAATATCTATAATCAGGCCTGGCGAGAGGGGGGGGGGCAAAAGGGGCAAGATGCCCCGGACCCCAGC